>CANNZV010003323.1:20717-87150 GCA_947561585.1 Caprella mutica
CTCGAACTAACCAAAATGTTTTCAAAAACTAATAACAATTTTGTTAAAATCATAAAATTATACATAATAATGTTATTAAATATTCTGAATACGTTTTAAATATTTATTTTATTTTTTTTCAATTCAATTTGCCTTTAATAAATACAATAAAAGATGTTATGTATTTTTTTTATCAGCAGTTAATTAAATGTTATGATAAGTTAGAAATGTGCTATCAAATTAATTGGTAAGAGGTATACATAAGAGACATGAACTATTGCAACATATACGTCATTGTATACCCATTTTATCTCTTGTGAATTAAGTATATAATAAGTTGTATTTTAGCTGTTTTTATGCTATTCTTGTACCTAAGACATGTTAACTATTCAAATGTTTTTTTTTCGTCAAAAAAAAAAAAAAACATATACAACAAAGCGTACATAATGCGTGACCGGAAAATTCACCGTTAGGAAAATTCTCCGTTAGGAATATTTGCCGTAAGAAATATATTAATTATATATAACAAATGATACTGTATAACTAGAATCGCAGTAATGAGGATTTTTATGGGGCATTGCAAACAGTGTGCCTACTACCTCACACTATTTGTGCCATGCACAATAATTTAGATTTCAAGATGTGAACCGTACAAGATAATACCGAATGAAAGAAAACAATCAATAATTAGGTAGGTATGAAACCATCACTAACTCAGAATAGTACAATAATTAGAAAAGCCGTACAGCTTCGACCTTATCTGAAATTCACAATACTAAGCACACAGGAAGGCAAACAACTTTAAGGGGAAGTGATGCGAACCGACTAGGATTAGAAAAAAAAGAATAAAAAACTGCAGACCATCACTAATCCTTATTCATTTTACTGAATAGTTTTTAATAAGTAAATTAGTTTCGACTATTTAGTCAACCAATCAAAATACTCAAAATGTTATTCAAAATTCTACAAGTTCATAAACCTTCATTTCCAACGTTTTCTGTAAAGATTTAAGTTCTTCAGACGAATGGATCAGTTAAATTAAGAATTCTATACCAGACCAAGAACAATAGTTCACAGGCCATCTACGGCAGATACTTTATGAAGTGATTTCGAAGGGGTTATCCTTAGTGGCAGCAGCAAAAAGCTCCTCTTTCTGTGGTGTATCCGTTGCAATCATGCTGCGTCTTTTTCTTTTTAGTGAAATTTGTTTTCTATGCAGTGCTTTGTGATAAACTCAGATTGCTAAAGCCCTTGAACATGGTCGAAAGTCCCACTTCAGCTGGAAGCTCTGTTTCTACAAGAAGCCCTGAAGCTACAGTTCACGTTATTGTATCAAAAATAGATATATATTGATTCATATGGAGTAACTAGACAGTTTGGTTGACAATAGGGCACTGTCCCAATGATTACCATGACGCCATTTTGAAAACATATAGGTATAGCAGCTGAACTACAAAAGTATAAAGGCAATCCTTTCATATGATCATATTTTACATATTACTTAATATTATGTAAAAATGCCTTAAACATTGTATGTTAAATTAACAGATTTATAAAAATTGAAACAAAGTACGAAAAATTAAGTTTTCCCACCTCTAAAACACGTTTTCGCTTTTACACAGGGCTGACTGCACCCCAACCGCTGAATACAATGCGAGTGAATGCACTGAAGTATGCCTAATTTACCACTAAGATTTTGTTACAAATTACCCTCAAATAAAAAAGTTATTCAGCATGTCTCATTGTTCCCAGTGATGACCATCCTCCCCTACCCTGATAACATTGCACTGACTGGCCAACGTCGGTAAACGTTGGCGAAGTAAAGGCAGGATCGGGCATTGGCATGCAATGCGATTTTACACAGGGGCAATGTAAGGTGAGCGACAGAAATAATAGTTGTTGAACAGCATTATGTCAATGCAATGAAAACGACATTTGGCCAACGGTTGCTAAACAGCACTGGCCAAATAAAGAAAACATTGGTTAACCAATCTAGTGATTTTTTGATGTACCAGTACATTTATTAAACTGGTCTACCAGTTCTAATAGGCAGTTGTCGGCTTTTCGCCAGCAAATCAGAGACCACTTGTTAATTTATATATTTAGTATAAAAAGAAATTTTTCCGATTAATTAATTATTCAGGGTGTAAATTGAAGTTTCTATTCAATTTAAAATTCTAACATTATTAATTGGTTAAATTAGCGTAGGTAAAATATTATATATTCTAGTTTGAATATAAAGGTAACCGTTCAACATTGTTTCCACCTGATTATGATCTATAAGATGCATTTTAGGACGGTTACTACATTGTGAGAAATAACTGTTGGTTTCACTTGCTCTGTATAGCGTAATCTAATACACCTCTAATATGAAAATAGCACTGGCCGTAGACCGGCAACATTAAGTTAATATGACATTTGTCGGAACTACACCAATGATTTGATAAAACGTCTGATTTCCACTGGCCAAGCACCAGAAACAAGAGGATTGTACGGGGTTATACTGTTCTGGGCCGGTGGACTTATGTGAGGTGGGTCAACGTCGGGCCTATGCTGCTCCAATACATAGAAACCGTCATGACAACGTTGACCCAGAGTTTCGTTCTGTATTGGGCCAACATTATAATGTTTACTGGTTAACTCACAGCATGTCTTTCTCGGTAGTGATTGATTACTTTATTTCTTAAATCATCTTCAATTTTAGACATTTTTTTTCAAAAGTTCCAATATTTATTTGAAAATGAATTAACAATTTACTATAGTCATCTATTTTATTGTATACAACGAGTGAAATTATCTTCCACTCAACTTATTCTTTTGTCATAGAATAAGCCCAGAATATCTTTTGCAGAGTGTTCTCTCATCCTGTTCTTCACTGCTAAATCAGATTATACGGAGACTGAAGCGAGAGCGGAATGTAAACAGAACGAACACGTGAATGCACCAGGCTCAGATTGAACCGTGACTCGAGCGAAGCTGTGGTGTGAATCAGGCCTTAAAGGTCCTCTCCAGGCTCCGGGGAAAAACGAGTTTATTAAATAATATTATAGAACTAAGGTCTACGATAACTATTCCGCTAACTACTTACAGTTCGGTTCAGTACATATTTTATTATTTGCTTTTAAAGTTAATACTTTGTGAGCAACAATTGAACGAATCACTAAGCTGACGGTGAAGAAAGAGATTGCACATTTTTTGTTTAGATTTTATAAACAAACAATGCGTTTTAGACCTTCATTTAAGGTATTAATGGTTTCCTTAAAGTATAGAAGCGTTTCTATATGTTTATCCAATTTTATACCTTTACATGAATATTAAATGGATTTATTAAACCTAATACTTAGTTGACAACCTATACATTCTTCTTCTTCAGACTGAAAATTAGCCAAGTCGGAAGTAAAAAAGGTATTGGAGAGTTTTGATTATAAAAATATTTAAAAGCATATAAAATTAAAAATATGCGATCAAATTTGATGGGCTTTGCAGTAAAATGATAAGAAACATTAGCCTCGTTGATTTAAGCAATAAAAAAATTGCTTGGAGGGGATCATCAAAGTGAAGGAATATAAACTGGGGATTTTTACTCTTAAAATATGATACAAACGTATTTTCCACCTTTGTAATTGTTGATGAATACTTCTCTATTCTGTATTATAATACACCTGAAATAGAAGACAGTTAAGTTATTAATTTTTTCATTTTGTTTAAATAAAAATAACTTATTATAGTTACCCAGCATAAAATCACAGATAATACGTGGTGCTTTCCTTCATGGATGAAGGAAAGCTACTACGTGTATTGAATGGCTTACCAAGGAAGGTGACGAAAGATGGTAACAATGACAGCTCAAGCGGGGGAAAAGAGAATATGTTAAGTTAGTAAATGAAGAACATGAGCTTAATTAATTAGGTATTTATCAAATTTTACCTAACAGTACAGCCAGTTTGAAGAAAAAGAGCTTTATTTCTATCCTCTTCTCTTTCATTTACCACAAGAATCTGAATAAATCTATATAAATACCAGGTTAAGTATCAGTAAGGGTATGGTCATCATCATGATAAATTAAAAAAATAGATAATGTATAGAATAAGTATAAAAATATTCTTTAGTCTCAATTATCAGTGGTTTCGTCATCATTCAGTATTTATAATCAAATTGAGTACTCAGGAAAAATGTATAATTTTTTATGTGTAAAATAGAATACTATACTTACAAAAATGTCGAGAATAATTAAAATTAATATACACACCTGCAAAAAAAGGTCTAGATTATAATTAATACCAGATTACGAAAAATTAATATATCTTAAATTTAATTTAAAAAACCACCCTTTTTTTATTAAAACATAAGTAATATATTAAGAATACTTAGATAAATCAAAGTCCAACATATTTTTATTAGTGAAAGCGTAAATTGAAAAACATTAAACGACGCCCCTCTACGTACGCGAGTATAGCACCAAAATCCTGCGCACAAACACATATAATAGAATTTTAATCTGAAAATCCTTTTTGTTGTAGTCTATTCATAAAGAGAATATACAAAAAAACGATGTTGAATGGAATTGAAAACTCAAAACATATATCAAACTTTGCACAAGCTACTGAAACTTACCGTTGAGGTCTGACAAATACTGCTCCTTCCAGAAGTAGGGTAAGTTTCGAGCAATCATACGTTTTCACATTTTCGATCATGTAAGATAAAAATATATAATCATTATTTAACTTTGATTATCAGAGGATATCAGAGTTAAATCATCAATTCTGTATTTTTTCTTGTATGATCCAAAACATTGAACCGTGGGATATCTCTGAACTTACTCAAAAAGGAGATAAATAAGTAACAACTCTCATGTAATTAATCCATTTATAATCTGAGCTTAATAACTAACTAATAGATTAACAGAAATCTACAATCACTTGAAAAAGAAATGGAAATATTGATGCTTACAAAACTTTCTGCTGTTTTAGAACATTTTTAAGCTGCAAAAATTACACACACACACATACAAAAAAAAAGATTCTGTATTATTCACATTTTTAACTGAATATTCAAAGTAAAGAAAATCATGAAATTTTGTATATCAAAATAAGTACCCCATCAACAAAAAAATTAATTTGAAAATTCAATTAGTTCATCAAACTGCACAATGTTTGCAATTTAATCAAATTTCACAGACTTAAGACAAAAATAATGAAATACATAAAATATATAGATACAATAGAACTTTCATGATTTATTTTAGAACATATTTTTCAATGTGAAACAGTATAGAGAACAAGACTAATGTAGAAAGAGACTTACTATAGTATTATAGCTAAGAATTAAAGATTCACTACACATTACAGTATTGAACGATGTGAAGAACTATTGTAACTAATTCACCATTTCATCATTCTGATAACATTCTCCTGAACTGAAAAATCGAATGATTAGTAGAGCACATATTTTAACAATTTATAAATCAATACATACATTTAAAACTGCAAAAAGGGCCTCCGAGCACTTGGAACAGAGTCATTTGTATCTTTCAAGTCTTCTTCAGCAACCCATTTACCAAACATACTATTTGGTATTTTCGTTTTCTTTGAGCTTCTGTTCAATGAACTGGACCTGGAACGTGACCTTTTCTGTTTTCTTGATGATGAACTAGAACGACTTCTTGAACGGGTCGGGTAGTCAGGAGATTCTTTTCTTCCTCTAGAACAAGATCTGTCTCTTGATGCCGAGCGAGACATGTTACGTTGGGAAAAATTCCTTCCTCTACTATAGTTAGAAAATATTCCACGAACGTTTCTCTCTCTGTTAGAGCCTCTGTTGTTTTGATTATAGAATCCTCTTCGTTGGAAGCGCCCTCTTGAATGTAATTGATAGCGGCGACTTCTTGATCCAGATCTGCTTCTAGATCTTGAACGTCTGCTTCTAGATCTTGAACGTCTGCTTCTAGATCTTGAACGTCTGCTTCTAGATCTTGAGCGTCTACTTCTAGATCTTGAGCGTCTACTTCTAGATCTTGAGCGTCTACTTCCAGATCTTGAGCGTCTACTTCTAGATCTTGAACGTCTACTTCTAGATCTTGAACGTCTACTTCTAGATCTTGAGCGCCTGTTTCTGGATCTTGAGCGTCTGCTTATGGATCTTGAACGTACCTGACAGTCACTAGGAGAGTCTTTAGTTCGCCTATTTCGACCTATATTGGAGCGAGTCTTACCAATAGCCTCAGCTTTCTTTCTTGCTTTCTCAACTATTTCCTCGTATTGTTTCATTTTCTTCTCCTTAATCCCTGACTTTAGTTCAGTAGGAGTAAGAATGCCCTGATATGCTTGCATAGTGATGAATTCATGATAAGCCTTTTTACGGTGCTCTTCTGAATGGTCGATTTCAATGTTGGCAGGTGTAACTGGTTTGAATGTAGATTTGAAACCAAATGACACAGCACTTGTAGGATTTGATAGTTCCATATCATTTGTAGATTTAGATCCAGAACAAACTGCAATATTTGACGGTGAAGATTCATCCTTTCCTTTGATAATTGTCCTTGAAGATTCCTTCTGTTTCATATTTGATCTTGAAGATTCCTTTTCTTTGTTATGTAATCTCGAAGTCCCCTTTTCTTTAATATTTAAAGGTTTCTTTTCTTTAATGAAATCTTCATAAGATGGACCATAAACTTCTTCACCTTCATTTTCAGCACGGACGGGTGATTTAGTAATCTTTCGATGTTTTGAATCCTCACTGCAATTAAATAATGATTATTGTATTTGGTTTCTCTATTTAAGCTGAAAAAATAAAATAAAAACTACTGTACCTGCAGATTTTAGAAATTGCTTCATCAGAAGTGGCGTCTTTCCTTCCATCAACCTTCGAGTAGAAATCCCTGATTTTCTTCTGCAAGTCCTCCAAATTGGGCATTTCAAATATACCCCTGTAGTAAAAAAGAAAGGTCAATTATATTTAATAGATTTGCTTTGATATAATAATGTGAAGAACAAAAAAAAAAAGTTTAATATGCAGATAAATATTTCAATTACTAACTTGATATTAATACTAGTATCTTCAGCTGCCTTCTCAATTGCTTTAAACGGGTCAGCATTTACTGGGGCTTTATGCTCATTAATTGGAACCTTTGGCAATTTTCTGCTCTTTTCTTTATCTCCATTCTCTGATTTACTTGAAGAATCATCTTTTTTTACTTTTTTAGGTTCCTTGTCTTTACTTTTGGATACTTTTGACTTTTTCTTCTTTGCTTTCATTTCTGCTTCCAAATCTTTTCTAATACTTTCTTTGAGTTGTTTGATGAAGGATTCATCAACTCCTTTTATTATAGCTTCATTCAATATCAGCTTCTTATCTTTACTTTCTTTTTTTTTCTTCTTCTTACTTCTCTTAGATTTTTTATCAACAGATGAATCAGAAGAACTAGAATCTGATGAACTCGAGCTCGAACTAGAACTTATGCTACGACTTTCCTTTTTCCGTTTTGCTTTATCTGAAATATGATACATGCTTATTTTAAATAGAAAGTCAAATTATTCAGTGAAAATCTTATATGTATAAAATAACCAAATACAAACAAATAATACTCAACAAACCTGATTTCTTCATTTTCTTCTCAGAACCCTCACTGATCTTTCTAGTAGAGGTTGTTTTTTTGTGCTCAATTTCTTTTGCTGTTTCACATACACTTGATGATCTACTGGATAACTTCCGCTTTACTTTACTATCAGAGGGCAGCTCTTTCTCTGTTATATTCCTTCTCTTATCCAAGTTTTTTGAAGAACTTCGAGATCTCCTCCCGCTGATGCCATTTTTCGAGCCACTTGGAGACTCGCCTCTTCTGTGTAGAGATATATTTCTTAGGTTGCCAGTTCTAGACGAACTGCGAGAGCTGGAAGACCTTCGCCTTTTTCTGTCTTTTGAAGAACGGGTTCCCACTGTTTGCCTCGGTATGTTTCTAACTGGAGATCGTGATCTATCGCTTGAAGATTCTCTTGGAGATGGCTTCTGGGCTCCTGAACGATCGCTGAATTTTCTAAAGGGAGAGATTCATAGAAAATTGACTAGCAGAACATACCAAAATATTAATCAGAATACAAAGGAATTAAATTATAGATCATTCACACAAAAAAAATATTAGCTATAGATCTCAAAATAGAATTTTCACAGAAAAACTAGGGTAGTATATTATTATTATGTGATGGAAATTATTAAACATACTGTTTAGAAGTTTATGTATATGAGTTAGGTATACAATACAATGCATACATATTATAGGTTAATAAATATGAAACTAAAAATATTTATTAGCGACATATAACATTGAAATGTTTTTGCAATCAGAACAATATACAGTTTAGCTATAATAAATATGAATGTTCAAGAAAATTAGGATATCAATTACCCATCTTGAAGTTGAAAGTCCTATATAAATATAATAAATTTTTGTCTGCAACTCGATGAGAAATCCAGCGGATAAATTTATAAAATCCAAACATCTTTGAAGATATCCTGAAATTGTGGTGAAGAATATATAATTATCACTATAACACAACTGTCATTAACTTCTAATTGATTAATTTAAGAGCTCTCTGGATAAACAACACAACATTTGAAAAGAATTTAAACCTCCCATATGATTTTTCTCACTCTCATTGGATTGATCAATTGCTCAATCGCAAATAATTTGTAATGGTGAATATGTACGATGCTTTCATTAGCTTAAAAAATTTGTTGCTGGTTCCATCGAACTCCTATCCTGAAATCTACACAGCTAGATTGAATCGAATACCTATACTAATAATGCAAACTGTGGATAATATCTATTTCTACATTTAACTGCTAGTACAATCGAATATTAAACAATTGAAAATAGAAATACATAACCGAATCAACATTCTTGTCATTAAGCTTTCTTTTCAAAATCTTTATCAAAAAGTTTTCAATGAGATAGATGACTATTAAAGAACCGCCCTTTATAAAATGTTAAAATTAAGTTCAATCCATTTTAAAAAGATAGACATCGTATTCGTTCAAGATTTCAGGAAAGAACTCTTTTCAAATATATCAATGAATCACTAGTTACCTAAATACATTTTTCAACAATAACTTACCTAGATCCAATTTTCTCCAAAAAACTTGCAACTTTGGCATCATAATCATCGTCTGCTGAAGATTTTAATTCAGCTGAAATAAGATAATAATTATATAAGAAGCTGCAGTGTGGACAATTTCAAGAGTAGGGTTAAGTTCCGAGATAGCGAACGGTTCTCCATCGTCAATCATACAAGAAAAACATTAACGAGTTAAATTCTATAAATTTCTTTATATGAACGAAAGTGTGGAACAATATTACATCCCAGAGCTTAGCCTATCGCAGAGAGTAAGGTAGAAATAGCAGGATATTTAACATTACAGTGAGACGATACCTGAAGTAGAAGGTGGCTGAGGCCAAGGAGATGAAGGTGATGAGTACATGTTAGGCGGTGGTACATCATACTGGTACATGCCTTGGTAATCAGGGTAATAGTTCTGCTGATTTAAACCGAAGTTACCCGCACCAGGAAAGTTAGGAGGAGGGACAGAAGAGAAGTAGGGTACCGGATTAGGTCTTGCAGGAGTAACTGATTCAATTGGTGCTGAAGAGTTAATAGACTGAATTTTATTTTCGCCTTTCTTTAGAGTTTTAATTGCATTCTGTTTTGCTTTCTTCTCTTTCTCAGCTTTAGAAATTTCCAAAAGAGCAGTCAATGTTGCCTCATGCCGGGGATTATGTTTGAGAGATTTTTCCAAACAATTCTTAGCTTGTGTAACGTTACCTTCATATCGAAATCTGCAATTAAATGAAATCAAATAAATAATTTGAAATATTACCATAATGTTATAATGAGACAGTTGTATTGACTATTAAAGTAATTAAATATAACTATTGACTATTCCCATAACATAATAATTAAATGGATATACCTAAGTGAATAAAAAATCATACCTAGATATCCAAGTTATAAATATAAATAACTAGATCGGTCACCTAGATGGAATCAAAAATAAAATAAAATTCATTAGGGTAAAAATTAAATAACTTAGTATTTAATGTTAGGAAAACTATCAACGTACCTTTTGGCAAGAATAATAAGCGCCATTGACAATTGCTGTACCTCACTGGCATCAGCAGGAGTCATACCCAACATAGCCTCGTAACTTTTCTGCAATTCACTAACCGGCTCACTAATCTCTACCTTATCAATATTTACATCCCCCACCACTACGGGTGTCTCATCACTTCCCTCTAGCGCAACGGGATTCCCTTCAATTTTCTCCACCACTACGGGTTTCTTTACACTTTTTGGCACCCGAGTTATAGGTATATCCTGAACTATTTCTTCCCCATCCATTGTAATCTCAGATGACCTATTCTCATTCGAAGAAACCGCGGGAACGACTTCTTTTCCTTTAGACTTTCCAATCACAAACTTAGGAACAGTGACAGATTTCTTAGATAAAGACTGACTGTTATCACTTTTATGGTCAATTGACCCTATAGCTTTAGAATAAGGAGGAGGAGAATGGTTCATGTGTTGCATAGCTTGTTTCTGTGTGATGGGAGAGAACGAGCCCTCACGATTCGATTTAGTTGGTAATGTATCTTGTGAGTCTTTGGCATTCTTGGCAAGTTTCTCTTCATTCTCATTCACATCTGGAGAGACCATAATTATTTCTTCTACGTTGTCCGGATCCATAGATCTGATGAAATAAATGAAGAGAGCATAAAGTAGGAACTGTATAACACTATTGCAGCTTAAATTAATCAGAAAATATGAATAGTCTAACCGGAGAACTTCTTTAGTGATAGATCCTTTAAATCCAGATTTATCATGCAGATTGCAAAGTTCTTTGTAGCAATCACGGTGCTCTGGATCCAATTTGAGACATCTAAGATAACACCCTTCAGCAGAACCAAATTTGTGAGATTCTTCAAACCTTCAATAAGAAAAATTAATAAAACTATCATTATATACTTAATTCTGCCATTAAATTGAAGCAAAAGGGATGTTCTCACAAAAATTTCTAGAATTCATAAAAATTATCTCCAAACGTGCATATCTTCTTTCAATCAAATATATTTTAAGATTTTGTGTAATTAAATCTTCCAGATAACATTTATACCTTTAAAGGTGAACTACACATTAACATTTTGTCTTTTGCTTAAAAGTTTTAGCTATAAATTTAACATCACTCACTTCCTTCCCAGAGCAAGAAGAGTTTCACACATGTACTTCTTTGCATTTCCATGATTAGGATCATATTTTAAAGCATACTGGAAATCTTCCAGAGCAGACTGAAAATTTCCTAAGTTGGCAGATCTGCAAGAATAAAATTTAATAATAAGATTGAAACATTACATACTTCAGTTCAGTTTTGAATATTCAAATTGATGTTCTCACAGAGCTCCTTTGGCAACAAATGCCTCAACATTTTCAGGATCAATACTAAGAGCCTTCTTGAGAAGTTGGAAGGCCTCAGTATTGTCCCCTCTTTTGTACAGAGCTATGCCTTCAGTCACATGTTTATGGGCCCATCTGCACAATTGTGTCCTTCGAATGCTTTTATAGCAATCTTTCTTGTCGAATCCATTTCTGAAACATGAACATTTTTATAATAAATAAACAGTTCGGCAAGTAATTAACGAGTTTTAGAAAAAAAGCTGTTGTAAATTATGACAGAAGATAAAATTACTCACAATTAAGTTGATGTTTTGGTGTTATATTACTCAGAGAGCTGTAAAAGCTATCAAATGGAAGAATTTACTTGTTGCGCTAAATATTAAATACCTCAAAGTGGACATCATTGATGTGTTCTTCATAGTCACTCCCAGTTCTTTGGTGAGATGATGGATTGCCCTAGGGTTTTTGAAAGACTTCATTTTTCTCATACAACTGTCAAAGGAACCAATACTTTCCCTGGTGTAGGACTCAACAGCACTGGAAATGTAAACAAGTCAGTATTTTTATTTGGATATTAAGAGTTGGTAAGTAGCTACCTAATAATTTAGCTAAACTAATGATTAAAATTTTGTTAATTTAACTATCAGTAATTGCTACAAAATTGTGAACTAATAGAAATTATAACTAACCAACTATCCAATGAATATATGTAGACATTGGAGGTACACTAAGGTATCGATGAATTAATAGTTAAACATGAGATTGGAAAAAAATAGGTTACTGTGAATATATAAAATAAATTACAATCGACAATTATGAAGAATTACCAACTTTGATGAGAAAAATTTGAATTCTGTCCTTTGAATTGAGAAGGGCATCATATATTGCCTAATAGCCAATAAAATTGAAAGACTTCACAAAGTTTATAATTCATAAAACACAGTAGCTAGGTATTATTCAGGTTAAACTACAGTGGGTTTCTAAAATAGGAATATGACACCAAGGAATGCCAATATGCTATATAAATAATTTTAATCCTTTCAAAATGAAGCAATAATTAATTAGCTAACCTATATTTTTAAATTTAGTCTATTAATTATACTATGAAACATGGTAGTTAATCAAAAACTATTGCAGTTCATAATGTTCATTTGTTTGACTTCTATTAATTTATTTTAATTCGCAAGATAAAATAAAATAAAGCTATTCAGTTGCTATTGATGAAATCATTCACTTGATTATATGTGGTATTTCATCCCGTGAAATTTTCCCAAAAGCAATTTCACTTCCAGATTTCACGGTTTCTCCAATTGTCCCAACGGAAATGTTAGCAGATGCATCATCATCTTGTTCCACTTGAACAACTTCCACCCTCAGAAATGTATTTGCAGCCCAGGAGTTTGGAATATTTCCTTCATCCACTTTTGGAACTCTAGTCCTTTGTGTGTTGAGAGTAACCTGAAAAGATTATTGGGAATAACAAGGTACATAGAATAACATGCATATGAAATAAACTAATCTTATTGTTATAGAATCAGCAGGAAATTATTTATAAATAGAACCCTTACTGTAATATTAGTGTTCTTGAATAGAAGATGGTCTCCATTATCGTAACTCAAGACTTTCAGTGTTTGAAATGATCTATGACTCGGTGGAGAAGCACGGCATATCAAAATATCTCCTCGTTTGACATTCTGTAATAAATTAATGCTCATCAATATTGTAAACAAATACTTCTTTCCTATCCATGTTGAGGATTCATCAGTTTGATGTAGAAAAATATAATATCAGCTCACCTTGTAGAATCTATTGAGCCTCATGACTTTGGTTGAATGAAGGAAATATTCAAGTGGGGGCATGGTCTTGTACTTATCTAGAAGAGAATTTATTAGTCATATATAATTAAACTATTTAGATTTAAATATAGGGTTATATAGAGCTACGAGAGTATTACTAACCATCAGAACCAAACTCGGATGTAACATCGATAGACCGGTCAGACGAAGCAGTTTTGCAAAACAAATGGTCAGCATTAGCGATAACAAAATCAACAGACGATGTGTAGAGCTCAACTTCGGTTTCATCCCTGTTGTTAAATCAAAAAAAGTAAAGATTACAATGAAAAGCAGACTAAAACATATTAGCTACATAAATTGCCAACACACTGTAGACACTCACACCAATTTATCAGATCTTGCTTTGAAAGTGTGATAGTCAATATCTTTCATAGCATCATACTGCAGGAGATGAGACTTGGAGCTGGCAAGTGATGTAAGGAGTCCATGCCCATAGTAATTGATGGTGCTCGATATGACATCAGGATTTAATTTTCCAGTGAAGGAAGTATCCACTGAATTTTCAGCCATGATTACTTATTCAAACAATAAAGTATCTCAATTTCATGAATTATGTATCAGATGATAGAGGAATCCCTTCAACTATTCAGTATAAAATAGAGATAAATTAATAAATATATAGCTACATGGTGAAGAGTATCTGAAAACATTTATAATTTTAATAATATCTTATCAGTAAAGAATTGAAAATGTACATATTTATTACAGAAAAATAGAAAATTCACATAAAATATATGAATATGTAACTAATAAACAAAAACTAACAATAAAATTGCTAAAAGTCTATAATACTCCAAGAAAAACTTTAGTGAAAATAAAAAAAAATTAAACACAAATATAACTAATACTGCAATAAAATGAATAAACATTCAGTATACTTCAAAAATATATATAATCAAATATTGCTTAAAAACACACTTTTTGATGATTTGATTCCAAGAGGTACATTTGTATATATTTGGTATTTAATTTATAACTGAATTTTATGTAGGGATGGAACAAAGTATCGGAGTTTTTGGGGAGTATAGGCAATGGTATCAGTATCGGCAGATATTGAAAAGTATCGGCCGATACTTGCTGATACTTTTATTAGTTATATTATTCATTAAATTTTATTCATTTCTTATTTTTTTAAAAATTTCTATTATTCTTTAGCTATAAATTATTAAAAAATATTTATTATGAGTAGTAATCTAATAATTAACCAACTACCTACATGAGTTCTGAGTGTAATTCTTATTAATTTATTATGACATATGAAATTATTGATAATAAATAAAAAATTTAAAGTTGTTTATTTATCATTATTTTCCATACAGAATCTACCAATAGGTTTTTGAGTCTGACTATGAGTTCAAGTTAAGAATTATACAGCTACTACTGACTATTTTTACACTTATATATGACAAGTACCACAAGATGATAACACATATCAGAAAAGTTATCTATTTAATACCAATTTACTTCAATTAATGTGAGATATGTAATCACTAAGGCTCGGACATTGGGGCATTTATAAGTTAAATGCCACTAGCGCTCATAATGCTCCAAACGCTATAAACGCCCCAAAATGATCAAAACGCCCCAAAATACTCCATGTGTACTCTGGTTGACTTCTATTGCGCACCAAGATTGAGTAATGTCAAATAACTGTATCATTCTTACCGGGTGGACAACTGCACTTTTAAGTGTATTTAATGGTTCATAGAGCTTAAACGTGAATGATCGAACTAATTTCACATTGTTATCTACCAGTGATTGCTGAGACTGTTTATTTAGGTAACATTAATAATTCATACATTTCTTTCCCCATCTTTTATATTACCAATAATTAGTTCGTATAAATATACTTGAACTAAAAATAGATTGAAATACGAATTTGATATTGATAGAGAGATAGCTTCAGTGAAATACCAGGGTATGTGTTTGTGTGCTATTGCCTAGGTACAGTCAAAGAAATTGTATCCGTATTTATTTTTTGATAGTTAACTAATTTCAAATGTTGAAGAGAAATCATATTACAGGTAAAGCTCGGGCAAAAAATATCCGTTCTATAAGGGCCATGTAGCTCTTACAATGACATCTTTAAATTATATGGATTAACAAATATATTCTATGACTACCATCAATCTAGTCATGCATTGATTTAATTTGATTATATTCACTTAATGAGTTTATGTATTGTTGTTCAGTTTTTTTAATGATTTAATTTTGTTACCCTTCTCTTATACATTTTCTTTGATTAGAAAAGTTCTATAAAAATTAAAAAGAGGTGTAACTATTCTAATAGTAACCCTAGATTTACACGTAATTCATATCTATTTAGTTACAAATATCTTTGTTTTATTTTACATACCTTATTTTTTCGTACATTTGTTTGAGTAAGTAAATACAGGGTTGAATATTTTGCAAGGCGTAGTGAAGAAACCAGACTGAAATATTTCCCGAATTGACTCCCTAAGATGTTTCCCACTATGCTAGTGCCCCTGTTACTTCCACAGAAGTAGAGATTATTCTTTTTATTTAAATATGTGGTCTCAGATAGACGATGAAGGGTCAAATAAATGTTAAAGAAGTAATGGTTTTATCTTGTTAATATGGGTTAACTTTCACATTCTTACAAAACTTCAACAACATGTGATGCTAGAATTTTCTGTAACATTATAGAATCGATATAGATTCCAATTATTATATGTACTGCATACGTTCGTTTTGGTTTCAACATTTATTGTTCTTTTTCTTATGTTTTTTCAAGTATTGCACAATACTTTTGAGTCTTACATATTTACATAATGATTTTTCAAAATGAATTATTTATCGATAAAAATTAAAGATAATTCTTGTGTATATTTCATCCAAAAACTCTTCAAAAAACAAAACATCATTAAAATTCTTACTTTGATAAGTAACACGCTTTTTCTTTCGGTGCATGAAACACTCAAAAAACTGCCTCAAATGCACCAATAACTGTTCCCAAATGCACTGATAAGTGCTTCAAATGCTCCGATAAGTGCCCCAAATGCACCGATGAGTGCCCCAAATGCTCTTTTCTATCGCTCCTACTGCACATTTATAGCGCTACAAGTGCTCGTTTTGACCGCTACTACTGCTCTTTTTTAAGTGCCCCAATGCCCTAGCTCTAGTAATCACTTAATGTTATACTACATTGAAAGAGCATAAGATTAGATTTATGAGTTAGAACTTTCTTAAACTTACAAAAATAATTGATACTCAATGACTCATTAAGTATCAACGAGTTTTATAAATATAAACTTTAAAAAATTGAAAGTATCGGTATCGGCATGAATCTGCATTTTTCAAAGATCGTTATCCGCAGATAGTGGCACTTGTTGAGAAGTATCGGTATCGGTTGATTTTGTAAAGTATCGGTATCGGAATTTTTTGGGGCATCGTCCCATTCCTAACTTTATTGATTGAACTCTGGGAAATGGAAGAATCAAATTCTTCCTCTATTTCTTGTATAATATGCATGATCATTATTTTCCTAATTCTGGTTACTTTTCAGACTAGGATATTGATTGACACACACTTTATAAGTTTATATATACAGAGTACAGAACATCAGTAATCCTAAGAATTTTAAATCCTTGTCATCATCACCAAATCATTTGAAATGGTTAAAATCTTTGAACTAGTTTATAACGATTCTTTCATACAAGCTAATCAATGTGGTTGCAATGGAATACGCCTTCACAAATATAAATATATATAGAACGAGAACACAGAATATATGCAAAAAATACATCAATCTGGAACTGGTAGTCCTCTCACTAAAATAATTCAATATTCAACAGGTTATACCTTTTTATTATACAAGGTTTACCAATCATCTGTCTATTTGTCAATAACAATAGCATTATATAGATATAAAAATTAATGGATTTGGACAAATACATTATTTGATATCTTCATCCAACATCATACACATCACCTTATCATCCATCCGGTTAGCTAGTGACTTTCTAAGAATATGATTGAAGTAAAATATCTCACTGGAAAAATTTTGAGGATGAAATAAGTTGTAAAACATATAAAAAACAATTATATAATTTATTTATAAAATGGTATTTTTAAAATGGAAGCTCTTTCCTTGGAAGCCAAATTCTCATTTATAATTTATCTTATGTGGATGCATTAAGCTATGAGACCAATTATATTTTCTAACTAAACTGGGGGCTTTCCTGCTATACTTATAAAGAATGAAATATTTTAAAAATCTCATAAGCTCAGCTGGGAAATTTTCACAGGAAATTCAGCTCAGAGCCATTTTACCAGTTTTATTCTGATTTTAATCCAAAATTAACCATGTTTTAGATGTTGGCAAAGTGCAAGCCAAGTTGGAGCCAAACATCGAAATTGAAGATTCTAAGCCAAACCGTTTTTGAATTTTTTTAACAAAAATTACATGGGAGCATAGGAATAAATTCAAAATGGAGTTTTGATCTATTGGAAAATTTGAAAAACCTGTTGAAATTTATTTTATTTATTTATAATTTATTTATTTTCCTGCATAATCTGATACTATAAATTATTAATAGATTATATTTATAATATATAGAAATTGAATTAACTCATTAAATTTTAATTTCCTATCAATATATTCCTGTGCGTATTATATAGTTACATTATTCATGTTTAATACTTGTCAAGTAAAAACGGACACCAAATATTTAAATTAAATAAATACACAAGGGAAATTTTAGTATAGAAGGGCAATATACCTACCTAGTAGGCTATTAAATTGCTTATTATTTCATGAGTGGATTGCATTGAAAAAAATTTATGAATATTTAACAAATAACCTAGGATTGCTGACACTTATGACAAATATTGCTGCTCGTTCTGATGAAATGCTAGTTTAATATCCTTGTGCTGTGATACATATTCAATCATATATAATGTCAGCAGTCAGCCAATACATACGCACGGTCCCTAACTTGCCTTTTTTCATTGCTCCATCCCAAGTTCCAAACCGCTGTCTGGTACAGAAAAAGTCTCAAAATTAATGAACCAGCAGACACTGACTTAAGATTTTTTAAGTCTGTTGATTTGGTCATTTGGATCTTCATTTATGTGCTAATATTAACATATAAACTTTGATCTAAAAAACCTTTTGATAATATTTGGCTAATACCATTTTCTCCTATAATTTAACTTATGTAAATATCGGGTCTAGGACATTTCGTAAACGGACATCTCGTCCACGGACATTTCGTCCACGATTTGCTTTATTTTGTATTTTAAAGTGCATATGGAAAATATTTCATTTTATTTTTTACTATTATATTAATAGCCAGGTATTTATTTTAGTAGGGGTTTAACGTCTGCTTCGGAACCAAAGGCCATATCGCTGATGTCAAAAGGAAATTAAATACAAGGGACTGGAAGAAGCAGTCAGAGAGGAAAGTGGCTCCATGAACAAAGTCACTTACCACCGTCAGTGACAATGCTCATGGATGCAGAAAAGCTACTCCGTGAATGCAGTCACTTACCAAGGAATGTGATGAAATGGGACACAAGCACCGGTGGCTGCACTCACGGATGGAAGAGGAAATTGAAGAGGTGATAGTAAATGAAGCCTACGAGCCTACCTAACACAAAATCTAAGCCTCGTAGTTGAAGAGCATAACCCTAGCACTATCCTCTAAAACTGCAAGTAGCGTTAAAAAAATGATAAACATGGTAAAAATGAAAAAAGACAATCCATAATCCAAATTACAACAGTTTGGGGCCCAAGGGACGCCACCCCCCTTCTCTTCCATTCACCACAGACAGCTTCAGGATAGAGCCCCTGGGGGCTAGCCAGGTATAAATATATAATATTATTATAGTGATTTAAGCCGAAACATTTCACATGAACACATAAAAAATGTTTATCTATCGAATACAGTTATGAAATTAGATATGCTAAACGGGTTGACTATATCATTAAATTATTTATCTCCTATAATATTTTGCATTAATAAATGAGTTACGAGTATCCAAAATATGGAACTGAAATAACAGGTACTGACAAGACTAAAAGTGAAACGTAACAAAGAGAATACAATATAATAACAATATAGATAAATACTAATTATTTTGTATGCTTTTATTATGAGTCCGAAAATATGGAACAGTCCGAAAACACGGACGTGTTTACGTTTATATAATTTGATGTAACACATAAAAGTACAAATATATAGCTATTTATTTTATATCACATTTAATTATCAATCAATTGCTTATTAGTATATTATACATGTATGTATTTTTTGTAGTCACTGTTGAAAAAAATTGTCATAAAAAACTAATTTACGAACCAGGTATTGTTAAAATACACCGTAAATAATTGTAGTTATTGTAAATATAGAAAAAAAATGTTTTCGTTTTCCATCTTCATGTACTATATTAACTATAATATCAACGAGACATGCCTCCCTATTATTACAGATTTTATAAGACAGAGGTACAATAAAAGCGAGACGTACCTGTAATCATTAAATAAAGTACTCAGTTAAATTATTTTCCTGTTGCCAGCCAGTAGGAGCAGGAGAAGAAGATTGCGATAAGAATTAAGGCAGAGACCATCAAAAATGGGTGTTTTTACTTTTATATTGCAGAATATTATAAATAATATATAATAAACAATATGTACATTGTACACTACACATTATAATTATAATACAAAATAAAGCATTTTGTGGACGAATTGTCCGTGGACGAAATGTCAGTTGAACGAAATGTCTGTGGACGAGATGTCCGTGAATGATTTGTAAGTGGACGAAATGTCCGTACACCGTTACACGGTAGATATCAGACAGTTTTGGACTCTAAATTTAGTTTTATATAACCAAATATTATTGTAATCAACCTATTGCAATATATAGAAACAAAAAATAAAGTTTGAGGAATAAAATTAATAACTGGAAAATAATCTATCATTTTTCAATATTTTGGTTATGTTTTACACATTTGTGGCACATGAAGATGATGTAGCTGAGCCTTATAAAAAAATTCTGGAGCTAATTGGACCTTTATCTATCTAATTTTATCTGAATCATATATATGGAAAAGGAAAATTTTAAAAAATAACCATAAAATGGTGGTTTTTCCATATTTATTGAAAGTCTCTTGTGGCGCAGGAAAAATTAAGCTTACGAGATTCTTAGATTTTTCACACATTATTTTAACACAGAAGGGCAACTTTTTCCACTATTACCCGACCCAACTCAAAAAAGTTGAAAAAACACTTCTCCCTAGAGAACAATCTCTAATTTCCTCCTACAGAAAACAAAATATAAAATTTCTTGAAAAACACTTCCCCAATTCCTGCAGTCTCATTTTAAACTTGAGAACATCCTTATGGTTCTATCTGATACATGTGTATCACTTCAACATCTCTTGAGACAGTTTCATAGTGATTTACTAATTATTTACAGGGTTTTTTTAAACTTATTTCACCCCTCAAAAGTTGAAGTATACTGGCGACTTTGTCAATACTTCGAAAGATGGTCAAAGGCAAATTGAGAGAAATATCTAATTTTCTCCTATATGCTACCCAGTCAGGTCCTGTCTGATAAGAATGTCACTCAGACCCAGGAATTCTTTACAGAAATTGGGTTTTGGGCGCAGCAAATAACTTCAGATCATAGGAATTAAATAGGACTTGGATCCAGGATTAATACTCAAATCCTGTGATACTTTTCAGTCTGGTATGTCACAATCAGTACAATTTTGTTTTGGATAGAAATAATAATACTTTGATCATTATTTTTGAGAGAAATTTAGCTTCTTTAGATGTTTGGAAAGACAAATGTTTATATGAGTCAGAGGTACATAGGTACTATTAATCTGGGTCAACTTTATTGCTTCAAGTAATCAAATTTCTCACATCCCACCAGTTTGCAGGATATTGCATGGGAGATATTTGTGACATTTTTTAAATCTTCAGCGCGCACAATCCCTAATTTCCAGTTTGCAAAGTGCGTCCATGTCATGATGTCGCCACAGATTTTTGGAGATTATATTCAAGGGAAAATTCATCAAAACAAGATCTTTGTGTCTATTTTCATATTTTTCTAATTAATTCCTATGTTTACATGTTATTATTGGAGACATTTTGAAGAAATTTGGTCATTTTGGAAGACAAATTTGAAAAAATTTGATAACTTATTGTCCTGAAGGCTGAAATATGAAATCTTGATGACAGATTAGATACACTTTGCAGACTGGCCTAATTTCCTACTATACTGTCTATATTTACATGTATTTTACTGAGAACAGAAAGCAAAATTTAAGATTTCTTGGGGAACTCTTCACTAGTTCCTGTTCCTGCAGTCTGGATACTTATTATTTATTTATTTAAAATTAAATATCTGTGAACAATTTTAAATTAATTCTTATATTTAGGTACATTAATTTTGCTACGAACACCGTAACACCAGACTGCAGAATATGGGAGATATTTGGGATATTCTCCCCGAAATTTTTTGAAATAATTCCTATATTTACATTAATTTTGCTACGAACACTTTTGAATTTATCCCTATATTTACATTAATTTTGCTACGAACAGAATAAGAGATCACTACGAACACTTTTCCAGTTTCTTTTCTACAGACTGGCCATAACAGACTAACAGTGACACGGAACACTTATGAATTAATTCTTAAATTTACATTTAATTTTGCTGCATCAGGCATCAGCCTACAAACACATATGAACTAGAGCTAGGGGATTCCTCAATATTTACATTAAATTTTATCCAGTCTGCAAAGTGTGTCAAATCTGTCACCAAGATTTCATATTTCAGGACAATTAGTCTCCAATTTTTTTCAAATTTGACTCAAAAAACCAAAATGACCAAATTTCTTCAAAATGTCTCCAATAATAACATGTAAACATCCAGACTGCAGGAACTGTTAACCTTTTCTCCAAGAAATCCTCTATTTCAGCTTCTGTTCTCAATAAAATACATGAGAATATAGGAGGAAATTAAGGATTGTTTGCACAGAAAATGTTAAAAATGTCCCATATTCTGCAGACTGGGTAAAGTTGTAAACATAGGAATTAATTAGAAAATAGTGACCAAGATCTCGTTTTGATGAATTTTCCCTCAAATATAGTCTCCAAAGATCTTTGGCGACATGGACGCGCCAGTCTGCAAAGTGTGTCAAATCTGTCAACAAGATTTCATATTTCAGGACAATTAGTCTCCCAAAATTTTCAAATTTGTCTCCAAAATGACCAAATTTCTTCAAAATGTCTCCAATAATAACATGTAAACCAATCTGTATTTCGTAGTAAATTCCACAGACATGTCGGTGGAATTTTTTGCCTTTTTAAAATAATATTCTAGCTAAGTCGGTGGATTTTCAGTTATTTATTCTTATGTTACCATTAATTTTCGGTGTCCAAATGGGGAAAATGCTGGTGGATCAACAAAATTAATGAAATTTTCTGGTGGATTTTTTCAGTTTTTTGGAAATGTCAGTGGAATTTTGTGCACCAAATACAGACTGGCATGTAAACATAGGAATTAATTAGAAAAAAGTCACCACCATCTTGTTTTGATGAATTTTCCCTCAAATATAGTCTCCAAAGATCTTTGGCGACGCCGCGACATGAACGGGCTTTGCAGACTGATGGACGCGCTTTGCAGACTGGAATTTATAATTTTAATTATTATGAACGAAATAAGATACCTCTACAAACACTTGGCTATTTTAAGCAGAATGGCTACGCCATACCATTTCCCCCAGGCAGGTAATAAAGCATGTCCAAACTCGCCATTTTAATGGCGAGTTTGTGACGGTTTTTTTGAGCCCTTCAATTTCAAATGGCGAGAAATAACTAATTTTCTCCTATGCTACAATGTTATTTTGGAGATAATTTATGATAATTCGATCATTTTGGAGAGAAATTTGGTTATTTTTGGAGAGAACTGGAGAAACAAATGGAGAGTTTGAAAGACATACTATTTTACTTGGTCCCCCAGGCCAATCTGTATTTGGTACACAAAATCCTGCTGACTTTTTCAAAAAGCTGAAAAAATCCACCATAAATTTCCAATAGGCAATAATTTGGCTGATCCACCAACATTTTCCCATTTTATCCACCGAAAATTGATGGTAACATACGAATAAATAGCTAAAAATCCACCGACATTGCTGGAATATTATTTTCAAAGGAGAAAAATTCCACGACATGTAGGTGGAAATTACCATGAAATACAGACTGGCCCCCAGGGACCAGCCGCCCAAGTTTGTATTTGTTGCATTGAACTCCTCTGACTTTTTCAAAAATCTGAGAAATAGCTGCTAACATTTCTCATCAATTTGTCTAGTCCTTCAACATTTTTCCAATTTCTCCTCCAAAAATTAATGGTAATATAGGAATTAATAGCTAAATATCCTCCGACATAGCAGGAATTTTTTATTAGAGAAATTGAATATCTCCCGAGATATCATTGGAATTCAGTGCCCAGTCTGCAGAACATGGGACATTTTTAACATTTTCTGTGCGAACAATCCTTAATTTCCTCCTATATTCACATGTATTTTTACTGAGAACACAAGCCAAAATTATAAAATAGAGGATTTCTTGGAGAACACTTTACCAGTTCCTGCAGTCTGGGAATTCACCACCAAATACAATCTGGCAGACACCCAGGCTGCCAGGGAGTCACTCACTAGTATCATTATGCCATCCTTCATCAATCATCATTATGTCATCCTACATGAACCCTGACTAGTTTGCCTTCTGATTTTTCTCAAATATTCCCCTCAACAGTAACACCACCACCTCATTCTCTGACCTTAGACCCTACTAACCGCTACCTATAAACTTGACAAAACTTCATCTTTCAGCTGCTTTCATTTGATGTCTCGACAGTCTCGTGCCCACCCAGAAGAATACCCAATTTCACCTTGCAGAGCTGCAACCATGGTACACCAGGTACTACAGTACTACAGGTTGGGACTCCGACGGAGTCCGACCCATATTATCTTTCTCCATTTTTCAACCATCAGGCCTCAGCAAGCTATCTATAATCACTCTCTTACCAATCACATTAGCAGCATATCACATACTCTTCCTAATTACTGAGTAAGCGAGTAGTAACAAGTAAATAACATTTGATTTTGATGATGATTTCAGGCTTTAGGAGAATAGGCTGAATAGCTAAATGTTTTTTCAGTAGTTTCTCATGGAATTTGACGCTGATATACATGGCCAACGAAAAATTTATTGTAGGAGAAAGATTTGACAAATGTATCTGATATTTAAATTCTATTGTTTCTAAGGTTAAAGTTTATATGTTAATATTAACACATAAATGAAGATTAGATATCGAATTCAATTGACCGTAAAAGTTTTACCTCAGTGACAGCTGCTTCAATAATTATCCCAGCTTGTTTTGTACCAGACAGCGGCTGGGGGTGGAGGGATGGAAGAGTGAGTTAGGTTACACGGCCTTGTTACACGGTGCAAGTTACTGTCGTGATAGATTTGTTTCTTTTATCTTCATCGAAAGTGTATAGAGCACGTTGTATCGTTTAGAAATATAATTGACACGACTATGTTTGCTGGGATGGTTGTATTTTAATGCTTTTGATTCATTCACTTTCATCACAGAACTTTCATCTTTACGATAAGCTAGTCGTGTCCTCAAAGCTTTTTTTTTTTAATTCAAGCTCATAGAAAATGAAATTTCTAAGAAGTTACAATTATATAATTCTTGACATAAACCTATATATTTCTACTTCGCTGTTATTACCATTTGTAATAAGACTGAGTTGTGATTTTGTAAATAAATGCGGGGCCTACCAGTACAGGCAGGCCCCGCTTTAATTACCAATTCATATGACTCAGTTTAATTACCAAAAAGTAATTAAAGCTAGGAAAAGTAACAAAGAATATATATTTATAATTGTCACTCCTTGATTATGCATCGCATTTTCTATGAACTATAATGAAAGAAAATTTGAGTTAGCGTTAGAATTCTATGTAAGTCTATTATTAAACAGTGTTTCAGTGTTTGTGACTGTGATGAAAGTTTAAGGTTGTGAATTTATGATAGGTTTTAAAATCTATCCATAGATAACTCTCACTCAGTATAGGTTAGTAATAAATAGATGCCTACTTGGATTTCTATAATTATTGTGTTACATTGAACAAACAAACATTTCATGCTCTATGTAATATTTTAATTTTAGGTAATAGAGTACTAAGTTCCAAGTTATTGGTTGGTTCTACAATTTCAGACACGTCAGAAAAGAAAATATTATAATTATCAATTAACTTCTATTCTAATTGGTATCATGGATACCAATTGAAAATAAAAGTTAAATACAGTTAATTCAATGGGACATGTTGAATTTCTGAACCAATTGCTTCTAATAACCTTGATGCCTAAAATAATCACGAAAAACTTGTCCCCGTTTTCTATGTCTACGAACGGTAATCATTTCTAGTTATACCTATCTCAAAATAATTACCGCTTTTAATAAAACTTAGGGCCTGAATGTATATAAAAAATTTTTTATTTAAATGTATCCAGACTGGCAGAGTGGTGGCGATCCAGAGCCCAGAACTGCATGGCTCAGGTTCGATACCCAGACGCATCACTTCATTTCTCCTCATATTTGTATGTATCAGTATAATATTAATAAATTTGATACGCCCTCAAATGTAAATTGCAATCTATGTAACAAAATAGATGTAGGTAAGAAATAGAGTTCGATATTTTAATTTTCTTCGGAAAATGTATCTTTAATATCGTTATATATTTGACATCGAATTTGCTGTCTATTTCGTTACTAAATCGCTTTCGTTGCTATGCGTCATTTAGAAAGAGTATTGATACAGTATAATGGTATCAACAATTATCCATCGAAACACTTTCCAAGTATCTTCAATTTAGATATGTTTTTATATCACATTTGGTGTCTTTTCCATTACTAAAACGATTTCGTTTATATATCTTTTTTATTTATTTGAGTGTTGCATCGCTAATCTAAATATGTATCTAAACGATGCAGAGGGATTGATTTGTTTCTTTTTTTCTACATCGAAAGTGTTGACCACGTGGTATCGTTTAGAAATATAGTTGACACGACTATGTTTGCTGGGTTTAATTCTACAATATTATTTACATAATAAATTAACTCGATTCAGTCCCGGAGCCTGCAATTGACCTTTCAATAATTGGATCTATTTACTTTTACGGTCCAACAATAATAAGCCCGTAAAAGTAAACATGAGTATATTTCGGACCGTAAAAGTAAATATGTAAAATTTTAATAACGTAAAAGTAAATCAACATAGCACTCAAATTACAACTTCCTAGATCAAGATCAAGATATAGCTTCGTTGATACCCTTTTCAGCGGGTCAGTCCTCCTTACTTCATGTTCAGGTCTTCACCTCTGCCACCACAAAAAGAAAGATCCTTCACTTATTTCATTATCAATTTTCACTTATTTCTAAACTTATCACCAAGCACCCTGATAACATTGCACTGTCGGGCCAACGTCAATAAACGTTGGCAAAGTAAGGGCACGATCGGGCATTGGCACCCCGGTGCAATTACGCACTGGGCCAATGTATGGTAAACGACATTGGGCCAACGGTTGTCAAAGTCAAACAGCACTGGTCCAATGAAGGGAAACATTGGTTAACCAATCCAGTGATTTTTCTTCTACCAGTATATTTATTCTACTGGTCTATCGGTTCTAATTAGCAGTTTTCGACAGAAAATCTGAAAGATTAGGTGCAAATGATCTCTCCCAACTTTAATCACACCAAATAGACAATTTAATATCCTCAATTAAGTATATATTTGAAATTGTAGCCGTTTCTGGCAATTTAGTATAAATAGGCCTGTTATCCCTTCAATTATTAATTTAAAGGTTCCCTCCAAGCAAATTTTTGTATTGCTTAATTCAACGAGGCTGATGTTTTTTTTATTATTTTACTGCAAACCCCATAAAATTTGATAGCATATTTTTAATTTTATATGTTTTCAAAGATTTTTATAATCCAAACTCTACAAAACCTACTTCACTTCCGACTTTCTAATTTTAAGTCTGAAGAAAAAGAATGTACACAATTTGTTTTGATTGTAAACTAAGTATTTGGTTTAATAAATCTATTTATTATTCGTTTAAACCCAGAAAACACAAAGTAATGAAGTAAAAAACGAAAAAGATATGTAGCTAAAAAGATAGATATTCGATTTCTTGTTTTATCAATTTGATTAGGTACTTAAAGGTCCCCTCCAAGCAAATATTTTTATTGCTTTATTCAACGAGGCTAATGTTTCTTATCATTTTGCTGCAAACTGCATCGAATTTGGTAGCATATTTTTAATTGTATATTGAAGAAAACTCGTCGTTGAGGGTCAATCATTTATTCCAACGATGTAAACATCATTCTGTAATAGAATAAGAATGTTACAAAAACTAATAAACAAATAGGTACAAACGAAATAATAACAATATGTAGAAATGAAGTGACCAAGTGAGGTCTACCTAATACGCACAGGAACTAAGTACCTATTTAACTAAATAATGATATTCAACGTACTTCCACTTTAACATAACACTAGCTTAAACTTGAATACTTGATAGTTAAGCTGAAACATAAATAAAACAATAGTTACCTCTTATAATTAGTTGAAACAACAATAAACAAAGCAGTAACACAGTTCTTGTAAGATATGATTACATACTGAGTAGGCAACTATAAATTCTAGAACTACTGTGGCATAGAGGATCTAATCCTATATCTATATAATATCTAATTCTACATCCCCCCCAGTTCGGAAGTCCTAATAAGCTAAATGGACTAACGAACTCAACGTTCAACCCATTTGCCGGTTTCTGGTTCATAGTATTTTGGATTTTTAATAACTCTGCGTGATCTTATGTTTTGTGACACTGGGTCACAGGTGGGCTTTACAATCGTTCTTTCTTGTGTATCAGTTGGCTGACTCCATCTGACACCAATATCTCGTTCATCATGATTTGCGGGTTCTAATTCAAGCTCCTCAGTTGGTGTAGGTCTGACTCTGAAGTTATCACTTTCCGGTGTAGAGCTCGAAGGTTCAAGAGAGTTCAATGGCTCAATATTGACTGCGTCATCTCGTTGAGATGATCGAGAATTCAAGTGAGCAAGAGCATCAGACTGAATTGGTAAGGCAGGACCGACATCTACTGATATCTTCGTCGGTGTAAATACACGCAAGAAACGTCGATTCCTCCGAGTCAGTCTTCCCGATCCATCTATTTTTATCAAATATTGATCGTGTTCGCAAGTTTCAACCACTCTGCCAGTTTTGTCCCACTTGTTGGCATTTGGACCCGTTTGATTTTGTACGAAAACCTGTTCTCCAACTGTAAGAGGGATCAAGGGACGCGAATGGGCACTCAATGTCTCAGTGGTGCGAGTCATTCTTGTTCGTAAAGCATCCTCCTTTGAAGCCCAGGCATCTCTCCACAAAGGGCGTATGTTTGGGTTAGAAAATTTTTCTAACCTGTTGACAAACGAGAGTTCATCTTTTATTGGACGACCAAACAATATTTGAGAAGGCGAAACATTACAATCTGGGTCTGGAGTGTTCCGTAGTATCAACATAGCACGTAGAAACCTATCATTATCGAGACTTCCTGATGGTCCAGTGTTGGAAAGCAGAAGACGTTTTGCCTTTTTCACAGCAACCTCTGCTCTGCCATTTGACTGAGGGAAATAAGCGGAAGATATGCGATGACGAATGCCCCATCGCTCTAAGAAATCTGTAGTGCATCCTGCCATAAATTCAGGTCCACCGTCGCTACTGAGTTCTTCTGGAATTCCAAATTTTGCAAATAAACTACGAAGGTGTTTGATAAGACCTGCAGCTCCTGATAGATGTGTGCCAGATGTTGATTCATAAACTTCCACCCATCCTGATAGCCGATCGCCAACAACAAGATAATGACGCCCTCCATGATCGAAAAAATCGGCAAATATAGATTCAAATGGAGTGGACGGAGTAATCCCTGATATAGGGGGAGTGGCTGCTTGTGATGGAGCATTCCTGATGCATTTTAAGCAAGATTCTCTGATCGCGCGAATATCTGCGGTCATTCCAGGCCAGTACACAATAGCCCGAGCCCGTTGTTCCATTGCAGATATCCCCTGATGAGCTGCATGCAAGTACTGAAGGACGCGTCCACGAAGTTTTGAGGGAACTAATATGCGATCTTGGTAAAGAATTACCCCTTCTTGAATGTACAGGGAATCTCTTATTTGCCAAATGGTCGCTACTGTAGAGTCACATTTGTCTTGATCAGAGAATCCACGTTTGATGAGTTGCAAAATGTTACAGAGAGATTTGTCAGCAGCAGTTTCCTTGGCAAGAAGTGACCATGGCATTGTGAATTCCTCTTTTGTTTCTTCGCCTATTGAGGACATAATGGCAATTTCTTCCATGTCTATGGCGCTGACTTGGTTCAGAGAAGCAATGATGATAGGGTCTGACGAAAACGGGTGTCGTGATGTAGCATCTGCTGCATAGTTTGTTTTGCCAGGTAGATGCTTTATTTCAAATCGCCAGGGAAGCGTTCGCTGTTTGATCCTGAAGAGTCTCGTATTTGTGATTTCATCTAAAGTCCGGTCTCCAAGTATTTTAACCAATGGCTTGTGATCGGTAATGACAATGAGATTATCACATCCTTGTGTAAAGTATCTTGTTTGCTCGAGTCCCCATGCAACGGCTAAGGCTTCTCCTTCGACTGCAGCGTAGCGTTCCTCTGCTGATATCAAGAAACGAGAGCCAGCTAAAGTGATGCGCCAACCATCTGTGCAACATTCAGGGACTCCTGACGAGCAATCACAGCACTGCTGTAACAAGAAATAACCAATACCTTTATTTGACCAGTCTGTACGTAGACATGTTCGTTTCTTCATATCAAAGATCTCGACACCCTGACGAATTGCCTCAATGATAATTTGCTTTGATTTTCTGAACGCACTCTCAAGGTCGTCGCTCCATGAGAATTTATGTCGTGGACTGAGATATGGCTTGAATGGCGCCATTGTATCCCGTAATTGGGCATAATTGGTAACCTGGTTCACAAGTCCAAACCAACTTCGAATATCAGTTGTAGATGCTGGAGTTGGGAAATTTCTGATTGCATCAAGGTATTTTGGCAATGGTTCAATAGTTGAATCGGTAATCCGAAATCCAGCAAAGTCAACTTTTCGCTCAGCAAACTGGAATTTGTCTGGGTTGAGTACCATTCCTGCTTGTCCGACGCGAGTAAGGAAGTCGATTGTTCGCCACCAGTGTTGTTCTAAATCCCTATCATAGTGAACTGTGTCATCGACGCAACGCTCTTTTCTTTCAAAATTGGATAAGATGGCATCGAAGCGTCTGTTGTAGCCATCCCCTGATGAAACAAATCCTTGCGGAGCACGTGTGTACCTCCATCTGCCAAAAGGTGTGATAAACGTGGTTAAATGGCGATCAGTTTCACGCAAAGATACGCTGTGGTAGCCATTCCATGCATCTGTAACGGTTTTCCAGGTACCTTTCGGGATTCTTCTTGCCAACTGGAAAGGTGATTCTGTTGCAAAAGTTTCTCTTTTGCAAAACTTGTTGAGAGGTGATAGGTCAACCGTTCGTCGTGGGTTTCCATTATGTTTACGTGTTACCACCATCCTGTGGCACCACGTTACTGGTTCACCATAAGGAACTCGTTCAATGACGCCGAGAGCTTCGTCACGCAACAGATCTTCATGGACTCGTTGTTGCCAATGCAAAGGAATTGTGGCTGCTGTGTGACATGTCTTTGGTACTGCTGATGACTCCACGTGAATTTCCACAGGAGGACCTTCCATGCAAGGCAGAGAACGATGAGGACACGTATTAAAGGTGGAGGATTTATATCTGCTTAAGAGCCAATCCTTCATCATAGAATTGTTTTCAGGTATGCATGAAAACGGAAGTTTTGAGGGACGTTGTGGCGGTACACTGCGTTGTGGGCAAGAACATGATGCAATGTCAGCTCTCGTGATCGTGTCACACCCATTTGTAAGTGTGCGAGCGACGTTAATTGAGGATTTGAAGTTGAAATCAACCTTTGGGTCTAGATTACCCTCAATTGTATTTGGGAAGTGCTCTGGTAATATTTTCAGATTTAGAAGAGTCTCGTGAGACAAGAACATTGACTGAACAGACTTGCTAACGTAGATCATTGATTTGCATGATCTTCTTTTGTCATTTTCAAACGTTGTTTCAATGTTTGCAAAAAATGCTCCTTCGACATCTATTTCAGAGTTATTTGCAGCTGACAAGTCTAATTTGACAGGCGACAAAATTTCAGTGGAAAATCCACACGCAAGGAAGTCTGATAATGCCCATAAATCAGATTGCGCTCCGGTATCTGCGACGGCAGATATGTTAGCTTGGCTGTTAGGGATCAAGACTTCACCAGTTGGTACTGCAGCAATGGTTATAGATATGGGTACTCGAGGATGATCACGTAGTCGTGATCTCTTCCATTCATTTCTGTTAAAAATATGGTGGTCAATGGTTGCTGGGAATTTCTTGACAGTTATTCTCTCTTTCTGTATTTCTTTATGATTACTAGAGTATGAGGCTATCTGAGACACAGTATTAGATTCCAATGAATTGATAGCAGTTGAAGGAGGTCCTTGTTGGCGTCGATTACGCCTTCTGATCCTGAAACAGTCTATACAGCATTGGTGAGGTTTAACATTCCATCCTTTAGCTCCCTCCATAAATACACTGAAACATTTGTTACAATCGGAACAGTTTGCTTTCCTGTTTCGATCGGTGGGTACTGTATCCTTGGTTGAAACCAATGGTTTTGATGTTTTTTGACGTGCAAAGGAAGAGACAGCAGACATACTTGAGGAGGGGAGGGCATTTCTTGCCATTTCCTTATTTTCCACAATAGCTATGACGTCATTCACTGGCTTTTCCAGAATGTTAAGATGTCCTAGAACTTCTCGACGGATATCATGGTCATTTATGCCTCCAAGAAGTGCATCTCTAATTGAGTGATCAGTGTAGTCCACATCTAAACCACAGCTACATTTGGTGGTAAACTCACAAGTCTCCGCTTTTCCACGAACTCTGGCTGCGTAAGCTCGAAATGACTCGTCACGAGCTTGTCGCATCTGTAGAAGTTCAGTTCGTAGTACTCCAGTTGCAATGGGTATTACAGCAAGGGATCGCATATTGCTCATTAACTCAGCGAGGGTACTTGAAGTTGCATTAGGATTGGATTTTAGGATACTGTCACCTAGCTCAGTTCCAGCGCACTGAAATAATTGTGCCGGGGCTGAAGCATTATCAATTCCAGATCCAGAGCAAAAAACTTCCCACCGGCGAACAAATACATTCCATTCTTCTGTTGAGATACCAACATTAACTTGAGGTCGATCTAGCTTAGGTCCCCTGACTGGTAAAGGTCCAGGTGCTGGGGGAGTTACGTGAGCGTAGCCGTGGTTAGTTAGTAATGCAATTGCGAGAGTTTCTGAGACATCATCAGATTGGAAGTCACATCCGGGTACTGAGCAATTAACTACGACCATTATGACGTGATATCGTGCTGTAATGGTACTACCTCAGCTGTTAATACAGGTAGGTAATTAGTAGTAATCAATACCCGAAAATATTATCTTTTTAAGGTGATGTTCGAGTGCAAGGTTATGAGCTCAATGATCATTGCAGTGCACTCATGAGTCCTCAATCCAGAGTCCAGGCACTCCTCAATCCTCAGTGTGGCACTTGACGTAGATGAGGTTGGGTGTGCGCACCTCGTGCTGAAGAATGATGTTTACATGAAGAAAACTCGTCGTTGAGGGTCAATCATTTATTCCAACGATGTAAACATCATTCTGTAATAGAATAAGAATGTTACAAAAACTAATAAACAAATAGGTACAAACGAAATAATAACAATATGTAGAAATGAAGTGACCAAGTGAGGTCTACCTAATACGCACAGGAACTAAGTACCTATTTAACTAAATAATGATATTCAACGTACTTCCACTTTAACATAACACTAGCTTAAACTTGAATACTTGATAGTTAAGCTGAAACATAAATAAAACAATAGTTACCTCTTATAATTAGTTGAAACAACAATAAACAAAGCAGTAACACAGTTCTTGTAAGATATGATTACATACTGAGTAGGCAACTATAAATTCTAGAACTACTGTGGCATAGAGGATCTAATCCTATATCTATATAATATCTAATTCTACATATATGCTTTTAAAGATTTTTATAATCAAAACTCTACAAAACCTATTTTACTTCCGACTTACTAATTTAAGACGTTTTCAGCCTGAAGAAAAAGAATGTACACCATTTGTTTTGATTGTCAACTAGGTATTAGGTTTAATAAATCCATTTAATATTCGTGTAAAGGTATAAAATTGAATGAACTTATAATAGAAACGTTTATATACTTTAGGAAACAATTAATATCTAAAATAATTTAATAAAGGCTTAAAAAGCATGGTTTGTTTATAAAATTCAAATTTATAATCAAAACAAAGCGTGTAAAATCTTCTTCTTGAGCATCAGATTAGTAATTCGCTTGATTGTTGCTCACAGAGTATTAAAAAACTTCAAAAACAAATTATAAAATATATACTGAACCGAATTGTATGGGGTTTGCAGAATAATGATCGAAGACCTTTATACTTCTATAATATTATGTTATAAACTCATTTTTTTTCCTGAGCTTGGAGAGGACCTTTAACATTTACGATGCATTTGACCAAGTAATCAAAAGTTATTTCATGAAGATCTATAACCAAATGTTTCCGATGCGAGTATCTGTATACCAGATGACGTTCGCTCGCGTGACGTCACACTTTCGCGTCATTTTCAAGTACGAGTATCCTTCTAACAATTTAATTCATGACGAAACCCTTATAAAATGACTCTAAACTTCTCTATATTAACATGCAAATACGAGGAATTATGAGCCGCTCGATCATAAACAAGAAATGTGTTGTTTTGGTGACGTCATATTTTTGCATCGTCTACTAGTTACTATACCCTTCAAGGTCCTCTCATGGCTCAGGGAAAAAAATGAGTTTATAACATAATATTATAGAACTAAGGCCTAGAATCATTATTCTGCAAACCACAAACAATTCGGTTCAGTATATATTTTATAATTTGTTTTTAAAGTCTTTTAATACTCTGTGAACAACAATTGAGCGAATCACTAATCTGATGCTCAAGAAGAAGATTGTACACTCTTTGTTTTGATTATAAATTTGAATTTTATAAACAAACCATTAGTTTTCGGCCTTTATTTTAGATATTAATTGTTTCCTAAAGTATATAAACGTTTCTATTATAAGTTCATTTAATTTTATACCTTTAAACTAATATTCAATGGATTTATTAAACCTAATACCTAGTTGACAATCAAAATAAATGGTGTACATTCTTTCTCTTCAAGATCAAGATGTAGCTTCGTTGATACCCTTTTCAGCGGGTCAGCCCTCCTCACTTCCCGTTCAGGTATTCACCTCTGCCACCACAAAAAGAAAGATCCTTCACTTATTTCATTATCAATTTTCACTTATTTCTAAACTTATCATCAAGCACTTACACTTAATTTTCACTTAGTACCAATACTGAGTTTTTCTTTCAGTACCAACACTTAACTTTACACTTAGCACTAACACTTAAAACTACACTTAGCACTAACACTTAAAACTACACTTAGCACTAACACTTAAAACTACACTTATCACTAATACTTAAAACTACACTTATCACTAATACTTAAAACTACACTTATCACTAATACTTAAAACTAAACTTACCACTAATACTTAAAACTACACTTACAACTAATACTTAAACCTACACTTATCACTAACACCCAAAACTGCACTCAGCACCCCAACAGCCTCACCACATCATCCCCAACTGTACTCAACAGACACCGGCTCCACACCCTCACCCAACAGCACCACCAGCCATCAACGCCTCCTCCCTCTCCCTCAGCCTCCACATCTTGTACAGCACTCTTCTACCTTCCTCCCTTCCCTCACCACCGAACAAAAACCTTCCCACAACCTCATCTACATCCTCCCCTCTCGGTCTCTGCAGCTCAATGGCCTCACTTCTAACCTCCTCCAACCTCTCGCATTCCAACAAAAAGTGCTCATCATCTTCTCTCTCCGCACCACACAACCTACACTCCACACTCTCGTCACCCCATCTTCTGCAGGCCAGCCTCAGACTCCTCGTTCTTGCTGCAAACCACAACCTCGACTCCATACCTCCCTCGTGATCCTCCTCCTTCATCTCCGTCTTGAACCTTCTGTATACCCTCAGGCTACTCTTCCCCTCCATCTCCTCTATCCACTCCTGATGCACCTTCTCAGCTACTCTTCTCTTTACTGCCTCCTTAGTCATTCAGGATGAAAATTTCTCAAATTAGTAAGTCGGAAGTAAAATAGGTTTTGTAGAGTTTTGAAAATAAAAATCTTTAAAAGCATATAAAATTAAAAATATGCTACCAAATTCGATGCAGCTTGCAGGAAAATGATAAGAAACATTAGCCTCGTTAAATAAAGCAATAAAATATTTGCTTGGAGGGGACCTTTCATGTTCCTGTACTCTGCTATTCATGTTGAGGAGGAGAGTTGCGGAGAGAGTGGAACTCGAATGGCGGGCGGAGATGGAGGAGAAGAGCACGCTCTGGCTGTATCGAAGATGAAAGACTGAGATGAGGGAGGAGAGAGTTCGAGATTGTGGTTCGGTGCGAGGACAAACTGTCTGTGGTTGGGAGACAGGAGGGGGTGGAGGAGGAGAGGATGTGTCAGATGTGTGGAGGGGGGGAGGTGGAGGACCTGAGGCATTTTCTGATGGAGTGTGGAGCTTTGGAGATGGAAAGAGTGGAGGCAGTTGAGCTGCAGAGACCGAGGGTTGAGAGAGAGGAGGAACTCATGGAGGTATTTCTGTTTGAGGAGGACGAGAGGCAGAGGAAAATCACCGTCTTGGTGAGCATGTGGAGGAAGAGAGCAAGAGTAGAGGAGGCAGTATAAGATGATGAGCTGGAGCCGCAGAAAAGGCAATCCTACACACAAATGATGATGATGTCCGCAATTTAGATATTTTTCTTTTTGTAGTAAATTTTAAGTATATAGAACTTGGAAACCTAATTATAACTATAACTAAATAATCCAACCTAGCCTATTCATTTCAAGATATTATAATATTTTAGCAATATAGGGTGATGTTGAGATATGTATTCCTCTGTTGCCAGTTGCCATTAAATTTAGGTGGCTTAATTGGGAAAATGTTGGGTATTCAGCCAAATTATTGAATGTTGTCATGTTGAATGTTGATCATGTTGTTAGTGGATTTTTTTTTAAAGTTTTTCGAAAAGTGAGTGAGATTTTGCGCATAAATTCTAAATTGGGTCAGAGTCTGTTAGACCGTCACAGAATTGTATGGGGAAAGCGAAAGGGAAGGAGTAAAAGAGAGAGGATGTCAAGCGCGTTTGAGCCACTCTGGAAAATACCTTAGGCTAACAGATGAATTTTAGAGGCTAAATGGTGCAGATTATACAGTTTCCATTAATTTATTACTGTATTTTAAAGTTTGCTGAACTCCAACAGAGTAATTAATTCATCAGAAAAGACCACTTTTTCCAGAGTGGCGTTTGAGTGATCTCTGCAATATTGACCGATTTCGCTGTGCAATCTGTTGATCAACAGTTTGCGCAGCCATCGATCGATAGCGCATTCATCGATCGATCCCTGCGCGTATGAATGATATGATTTTTAAAATTTGTACATCAAATTCGCACATTGGATTGCGTATATCAATCGATAGCGCAACCATCGATTGATTTTTGCGCGTTCGAATGATATGATTTTTTTAGTTTGTACATCAAATTGGCACATTTTATAACGTATATCAATCGATAGCGCAACCATCGATCGATTTCTGCGTGTTCGAATGATATGATTTTTTTTAGTTTGTAGATCAAATTGGCACATTTTATAGCGTATACTAAAATAAATCATATCATTCGAACGCGCAGGAATGATATGATTTTTTTTAGTGTGTAGTTCAAATTGGCACATTTTATAGCGTATATCAATCGATAGCGCAACCATCGATCGATTTCTACTCGTTCGAATTATACAGGTTTTCTTTGTTTATTCATTTAATTAATTGTTTTGTTTTTATTATAAAAATACTTTTTTTTATTTAATAAGTCGACCATCAGTCGATTGTTGCTCTATTGAATGTAACAATTTGATGCATAAACTAACAAAATCCATATCATTCATACGCACAACAATCTACTGATGGTTGCTCTATTAAATGTAACAATTAGATGCATAAACTAACAAAATCCATATCATTCAAACGCGCAACAATCGAATGATGGTTGCTCTATTAAATGTAACAATTTGATGCATAAACTAACAAAATCCATATCATTCAAACGCTCAACAATCGACTGATGGTTGCTCTATTAAATGTAACAATTAGATGCATAAACTAACAAAATCCATATCATTCAAATGCGCAAAAATCGACTGAAAGTTGCTCTATTAAATGAAACAATTAGATGCATAAACTAACAAAATCTATATCATTCAAACGCGCAACAATCGACTGATGGTTGACTCATAAAATATAAAAAAAGTATTTTTCCAGTAAAAACAAAACAATTAATTAAATGAATGAACATAGAAAACCTGTATCATTCGAACGAGCAGAAAGCGATCGATGGTTGCGCTATCGATTGATATACGCAATCAAATGTGCAAATTTGATGTACAAATTAAAAAAATTATATCATTCGAACACGCAGGGATCGATCGATGGTTGCGCTATCGATCGATGGCAGCGCAAACTGTTGATCAACAGATTGCGCAGCGAAATCGGTCGATATTGCAGATCACTCAAACGCGCGTGACAAGGATACTCAGGCTGAACTATACTTATATCATTATATGTATGGCTTAGTGGCTACTGACTTAGTCTATAAGACTATAATTATAATAGAGTTTAGAGAGAGGATACTAAACTAATTTGGTTATTATTTTGGTATAATTTGGTATCCAGTGTAACCAGAATATAATAGAGCCTAGAGGACATTTTTAGCATTTTATCTGCAAAATGTGTTCGTAGAGATCTCTTATTCTGTTTATAGCAAAGTTAATGTAAATATAGGGGTTAATTCAGAAGTGTTCGTAGCAAAATTAATGTAAATATAGGAATTAATTCAAAATTGTTCCGAGAGAATACTGAACATCACAAATATCTCCCATTTCTCATATTCTGCAGACTGGCTGTATTTTGATAATTTTGTTGAAAACAGAAGGAAAAATAAATAATTTTTTGGAGAACACTACTTCTCCTCCAGCCAGTCTGCAGAATATGGAACATTTTTCTAAGACTCTCTGCGGGAGTTTTTGATTGAATTTTTAGAAATTGGAGATCTCTGCGGGAGATTTTGAATTAATTCCTATGTTACCGTTAATTTAGCTGCGGGAGATTTTGAATTAATTCCTATTTTACCATTAATTTAGCTGCGGGAGATTTTGAATCTGCTGCTGAGAGTCAGAGAATGACTCTCTCTCAAAATAAAATCTCTGCGGGAGAGGAGACACATTCTGCAGACTGGTCCTCCAGACTGCAGAAAATGGTAAACTGTTCTCCAAGAAATCCCCTATTTTGGCTTTTGTTCTCAGTAAAATACATGTAAACATAGAAGGAAATTAAGGAATGTTCGGACAGAAAATGTTAAAAATGTCCCATATTCTGCAGATTGGCTTCTCCTAAGTTCTCGAGTGACCAGTGTTTGCAGTGAGCCTTAGTGAGGGCTTTTCACTCTGATTTTTTAAAGATAATGGGGTTTCTGAGATGCCAGTGTGCAGAATAAGGGACATTTTTGACATTTTCTGTGCGAAAAATCTTTAATTTCTTCCTATATTTACATGTATTTTACTGAGAACAAAAGTCAAAATAGATTATTTCTTGGAGAACAGTTTACCAGTTCCTGCAGTCTGGCTGAGATGGAATGCCTTATTCAAAAGTGAATAAGGAGCACTGGGCAGTGCCTAATATTATAATTTATAAACTCTAAATTATAAGTCAATAGTTATTGCACTAGCTAAGTATACATAAATACTTAGGTATTCACTTGGAAGCTTCAAAATTTATATGCTTTAGGTATCTACTCATAGTTCTAGTTCCTACAATCTAATAAGAAGTTATATGGTAGTAACATGTCTCATTATAATATATTGCTCATATGTATTATGTATCATCATTGTCATTACTCAAAAAATATGTTTTCAAATTAGCTATCTAGGGTCAAGCAGGTAAATTGCGGCACACTAACTAAGTGCGGCCTCTAAGTTAAACAGAAACATCATTGCTTCATAACACTCGTTAAAAATTTAAATTAATAAATTATAGCATGCACTGCGCTTCTTTTGGTAGTCATGCAAAATTTTAATGTTATTTAGTTTCAAAATGTTTAAGTGACTTTCTTGAGAGGGCCGCAATTAAAAATTAAAGGGATGCAATATACCTGCGTGACCCTATATATACATATTTGTCTTCAAACTTTTAAAATCGTAGCTCAAAAATTGACTGATAGAGAGGCTAATAATTAATGTTGTAACAACATAACTTAAATGTTATGATTTAAAAATATATTCAAGAAATGATATTTGATTAATGCCTGAACATGTCTAGATGTGTCTGAACATGTCTAAATAAAGATATAATTGTTTCTACTTCTATAAGCTTTAGAGGCCTATATGATGTTTCAAAAGATGTTCCACCTATGGATTATGGTTATAGGGGCTATTCACAATTTTGAGTATTTTAAAATAACTCTTGAAAAAAAGTTTTTTTTTAGTTACGACAATGTTGTCACAGACGAGCATTGTAATAAACATATAAAATCACATATGAATTCTTCAAGCTATCAACTTTATGATTTTACATTTTTCATTTCAGGTCACTAGGTATATATTGAATGAACCCATTAAAAAATGACTCGAAACTATCTTCATTGTCCTTTTTGTTGTCGCCAAAAACTTGGTTCAGTAGAAGCTTTGAGAGAACACTTGCTGTTTTTCACTTACAAACCTGTGCAGTGTCCTGTTTGCTCTGAAAGCATCACTGGATTGCAGCCCCTAGTCAGACATCTCGACAGCCATCTAGAAAATTCAGCTGCTAATGCTTCAATCTATCCCTTGCCACTGCCCGGTAGAAAGGCTTTACCAGAATTAAATGATAATGCTTTATGCCTGAAATCAAAATATCCTCAATGTACCAGCTCACTTAAACTATCAATTGATCAGTCTTCTTCAAATGAGAACGAAACTAGTAATCAGATTGTTTCAAATGATTTGCATAATTTTTCCACATGTGTCAGAAATGAGTGGAACGGATATCATTCTGGCATTGAAGTTTGTGAGAGCAGTTTTTCTAATAGTCAGAATACAGCTCAGTGTGGCACCAAACCAATTCCTAATTCTCCTCTCCCTCTCATATCAGTCAATGGACCTCATATCAACACTGGTAAGTTGACTCTTGATCTTTAAAAAATAATGTAGGTTTGTAAATCATTTTTATATAAAGTACATTGATTAAATTAAAGTAAAATTTCATATTGTGACTTGTTCAGTATAATCAGTTTTGAGATAATAAAGTAATAAGTTTTAGTAATATTTTACATTAACTGAAGACCTACTTTTCAGATAGTGAATTGACTGGCCAATCACATGAGGTAACATCAAAGTCAGTTTTACAGGAGAACACACCTCTTAGATTCTATGTCTGCTCTACTTGTGGAGAGAAAATCATGTCTCAAGATTTATATTTCAAGCATCTACAGCTTCATCTACAGCCTCTTTCCAGTAGTTCAAGAGTAGAAAATACTTTTGAAGATATGCCAACTATGGAAGAAGATAGAATAAGTCCTTCTTTACACTTTAATGGTGAATCTAGTTCAAATTTGGAAAGTCCATTGAATGAAAGTGTTACTACTGATTTCTCGAATCAAAACATAGCTTATGTTTATGAAGATAATTTACCTGATGATGCAGCTCGAGAAAAGAGTTTGTCCTCTTTCGTAAGTGATGAAAATTTAATGACAGACTGCTCATTCGAACTACCCAGTACACAATCTCTAAATTCTCCACATTCTCAAGATGAAGAAACGGTATATATTCATAAGAAGTTTCACCATGATCATAAAACCACAAATAATGATAACCGAGATATTGCTAAAGATGAGATTTCTTTCTTTGAGAATAAAGTTAAAGATGCATATATCCCAGCCATGCAATCTGTTCTAATAAGTAGATTGAATAGCTCCATATCTTCACAAAAATTCCACAGTGAAGCTGACAAGCCAAGATCATTGTTTTATAAATCATGCAGTAAAGAAATTGATAGCAATCAAAATGATGAGCAAATCAGCAATGAACTAATTTATAGTAGTAAAATGTCTACAGAGGAACCTGTTGGTATAAATCAGATGAAAAATTGTACTGCTGCTGTTATTGATGAGGACAGGGAGGAAACTCTCAGTGTCCAGAGTGAGAATATAGAAAATGTTGATAGTAGTTTAAATGATGATCATTCCTTAGTTGAATTTATCAATGATAGTAATGAGGAGTCTGCTGATGATGTTACAACGATGAATCATTTAGAACACTCCTCTAATGATATCGAACATGAAACTAATCATTATAAAAGTCAAACAAATTTTAGAACAGTTCCCAAATGTAATATATGTTCCAAGTTTTTTGCTACAAAGAGCAACTATCGGAGGCACATGAGTGAGAAGCACGCCCCTGACAGTATTTATGTGTGCAAAGAATGCAAGAAGAAATTCAACTCTTGGCGCTCTCTAATGAACCACTTTGGCACTCATAAAAAGAATAAATCATTCCAATGTAAACTTTGCGATCACAGATGTTACACTAAGGCTGGAATAAGAACCCACAAATTTGAAGTTCATGGCTCTGCTGCAAAAGATAGTCAGAATGATTTTAAATGTGCTGATTGTGGGGAAAAGTTTAGAAGGAAATTCAATTTAGACAGACATAAGAAAAGGAAGCACAGCAATGCAGAAGTTATATGTGATATTTGTGATAAAGTATGTAGCTGCATAGAAAGTCTAAACGATCATTTGAAAAATCACCAAGACAGTTCTGAAAGTGAATTGAAGTGTGAAGTCTGTAATGTTAATTTTAAATCGAAGTATGCTCATAAACGTCATATGACAAACGCACATCCTGATAGTTCCACCAACAAAAATTTTAAATCCCCATCAGAGAACCACTTTGAAAATTCATCACAAAGATCTATGCAAAGTTTTAATCTTGAAAGATTGAATAAATGTGATACATCTGTTAAAATGCCTGCAGATAATTGTACCCTGTTGAAGGGGGAAAATTTAGATTCATTGAAAAATTTGTCAAATCCAACCTTTCCGATCAAACCAGTGTCTGCTATTCATTCCAAACATAAAATTCTATCTAGTTTTAAATGCAACACATGTAAGAAAAGCTTCTCTAGATCCGACTCGTTGAAGCTCCACCTCAAAACAGTTCATTCTAAAATCAAACCCTTCTCCTGTGATATATGTGATGTAAAATTTGCTAGGAAAAGTTATCTGATGACACACAAAGACAAACATAATTCTTCCCCAACACATGCTTGTACTGTTTGCACTAAGAAATTCAAGTTTAAAGTTTCCTTGAAGCATCATAGTTGTGAACCAAAGTATTTGCTCGAAAAGATGACTTCAGATATTACTGAAGTTAGATAGAATTTAGTATGTTGCTATGTTCATTACATCTAGTCAAACTTAGTGCTTTAAAATAATATTACCATAGGATTTATAGTTAGTGCTTGACAGTTAAAGTATTTCTTTTGGTAGTTACTTACCTCCCATATAATATTCACTTTTTTATTTATTCTATTGATCAATTTATCGGCTAACGATGAGAGGGGTTTCATTCATTCTTTGATGTACGATTCCCAAGTCACCATAATTGATATTATTTAATCGCCTGCACATGCCACTCGATAGTGATTATAGACACACCTAATAAAAAAAAATATTTATCTGTACTTCTATTTTCAGTGACAATATATTCCATACTATTTTGCTCATTGGGTGGCTTTTGGAGTTGATACAATAACACCAATTCTAATGTCTCTGCAAATGTAAAAAAAATGAAATAACTAAGTCTAAGTGAATAGTGTAAATTATGGTGTATACCTCTCTTTTCTAGCTAATTAAATAATCTATAGAAAAAGTAAATTTTAGTAGGGGTTTTGAGTCTTCTTCAGCCATATCGCTGACCTCAAAAATAAATTAAATAAGTGGCTCCATGTACTAAGTCACCTTCCACAGTCTGTGACTATGCTCATGGATGCAGAAATGCTTCTCCGTGAATGCAGATGAAGAGGTGATAGTGAATGTAGTCTGCCTAACACACAACTCTTAAACATTGTAGTTGAAAAGCATAACCCAGTGCTATCCTCTAAAACTGCAAGAAGTGATAAACATTTTAATTGTTAATATACTGTGGAAGCAATAACACTATTTGTAACCAAAGAATATGAAACTGTTGCATAAGAAATTTAATTTGAATTATATGATTATAGAACAGGGGTGGGCAAATGCAGCACTCAGTGCTATTTTGGCACTCAAAACGGCACCACTGCCCACCCGGGAAATGGTGCTTTATTTTCTTCCAAAGAAAATTAAAAATTTTTAGCCATGACTGCTCTATAAATTAAAAGGATAATATAGAAGTGCATGGTCAACTAATTGAAGAACAGTATATTTGTAATGAATGACCTTGATACTTTGATAGTAAATTTTATCTCTTAATAAGAAATTTTTGTATATTGTTACAATAGTGCCGGTGTTTAATTTATTTACCTCTGTCTCTTTTTATCAAGATCAGTTAAATTTATATCTTTCATACGCTTGTCTTGGGATATTCAAACACTGTGGTAAATATTTATGCAATCATTTTTAATTCCCATTTTTAATAAGTTAGGTAAGTAATTTATCCTGTGAATTTATGAGTTACTTATTATTACTTATGCAAGATAGCTTATTTTTGTTTTTATTGTGATATTTTCACATGAAGAAAATTTCTTTATATATCAATATTAATTCTTTTTAATGCAAATGATAAATCTACTACCAATATTTATGCGCAAAATATGTACCGTTGTACATGTTCGTACTTCAATTAAATATACCACCTCATTATATAATTACTCAGTATCCCAGAAATTTAGAAAACGAAAAGAAAATTGGCACTGGGATTCCATCTTTCAGCACTAAAAAACACAATGTGTGCCCACCCCTGTTATAGAATCTGTTATTATTTAGTTTGTTGACCTAGCCAGGATTATAGTTTATCCTCTTTTCATAGCTACATGAAGGTTATATTCAAATAAGTCATCAAGTATTTGTAAGTTCCTTTTTCGCATTTATTAAGATTTAATTATTTATTGTGTGTGATATTTATACATAAATATTTTGTCCACTGAATCGGAAGTAGTTTACATTTAACATTACTGTTCACCCTTATTATTAATAAAAATTAATTTACTTAAATTATCCTTTTCTCTTCAATCCATGTACATTTTGTTATAAAAAACTACAGTTAAATTAGGAACATCTAGATTATTAAATGGGTATAAACTGCCTTATTTTAGCTGAAGAGAAGTGGTTGCTCCATTTGAACTGTTGTAATTTGATCTATTGTTACTTAAAGAACATTACCGAATTGATAAATAATTTAAAATTAAATTCTAACTTGAAAACCTTCTAAAAACAGTTCTAAATGAACCTAGCAAACTTCTATTTTTGATTAAAGGGACTATACCTTTTTAAATCAAAGTCCTACTTTCTATAATTTATATTTTAATTTAGCAGTGGAAAATAGTTAATTAGAAAAATAATATGAATGTAATAAAACCACACCAAGAGGTGCCTAATTATTTTGATTGCATTAAATTGACAACTTAATTGAGTTTCAATTATTTAATATATTACTACCTATTTTTGACAAGCCATTAGAACATTTATACTTCTTTAATATGTGCTTTCGGATATGACAGTGTCTAATCATACCAATTATTTACAGTCGGTATCGTTTTCACAACTTTCATATGATATTTATAGAAAACTTAATTTATTAAAAAACATTAATTTATAGAACACTTAGTACAGAAGAAAAATTGAAAGTATAATTATTTTCTCAATTTATTAAATCTAGAATTCAAAACTGACCACTCAAAATAGACAATTCTCATCAAATTATAAGAAGCAAATAATCTTGAAATTAAGAAAGAAATTGTAATGTAAATGTAAAAAACTAGGTAGCTACTAGTTTTAAATGTTGATGAAAAAATAGCAAATTCTTCTTAATATAACATTTTACTCATTCATTGTAATGCTAATAATTTATTCACAACTAGCTATCTTTTTCTACTACAAGTTCTTTTTCCTTTTCATAGAGAGAAAATATTTTGAACGTTAATTCATTGATTGCAGTTTTTGTACAGGATTCATGTAAAATACTGTACCAAGGAGATGAAAGATCATGAGGGACCACCACACCAAATATTTCTAGCGCCATAACAGCACACGTTGCAGCAATCAACTCTGGGTTGTATTTGATCACCAGATCATCATGATAGGCATCCTGAAGCATTTGCCATGCAGTCTCATTGATAGGAATCTTTTGGGTAATTTTCTTTCCAAGCCAATCTTCTAAAGCTCGCAAATAATGCAATAAATACTTGTGAGGTAAATCTATGTTTAATTTAAATCCAAGTACTCTCATGACAAGAAGTTCAGCTTGTGTAATGGAGTCTCTGAATTTAAAGTACTCATCTTTGTTCAAAGGATCTTTGTTTTTATTGAGAGTGTGAACACCCACATTTATTACATCCCTGAGTCTGATATCATCATCCACAACTTTGCTTGACAAGTAAATGCACGTGCAACCAATGGTGAAGGGGTCAAATGTTTCAAAGGAAGTGTGTTTGTAGAAATTGTAGAAGTAATGAAGAGCAGTTGCTGTGGTGGTGGCATAGCATTCCAGTTTAGTGCAGACCTCTATGATGTAACGAGCAGATCCATAGCTGGTAATGTTCTCAGAAAAGTTTATAACTGGATTAACAGACACCACTCCATTATCCTCAGTTGCAAGATCTTTGGTTCCCATCTGAGGAAAAATGATAAATTCATAAATATTGAAAGTAGCTAATAATTATTCAAAGCAATCACTTTATGTAATCGAACTATCTATTATAATCTATACTAGTCAACTTACTATGGTAGAAAATATGTTGTTTTCTTTAATTATTTAGATATTGTAGAACAACAAATGAATTACTTGTAGATTTCTTAATTCAAATAAGTTTTAAAATTATCTGAAAGAGAAATAAATAATCAACAAATATAACTACACTGACTTGTTGAGTACAATATGCGATTAATTATGAAATTTTTAATAGAAATAAATTTGAAAAGTAAGTCCTTTTTTAATGATTTGATTAGGTACTCTGTCACAGGTGTATAGACTTCATATTACAACAATGGAACTTGAAAATCTGCAGAATTTAGGCCGAGTGATTTTACTGTTAATCTGAGAAATCTTCTCATTTCCAGAGTGGATGGTAGAGACCACTCTGTAATCCATGAGAAATTACACAAAATCTTCTCTGTTTATAACTCAGATTAAGTTGAGCTCCATTTAATGATTAGGTTTTATTTAATGAAGTCTCTGAGAGAGATCTTGAATTAGTTTCTTATATTACCAATCATCTGTGGAAACAGTCAGTGTGAAAGGGGCCCTAGGCTCTCTTCTCAGCAGCTGATTTAATTATTTGGACTGAATTTCTCTACAAATTGCAATTTTTCAGAATTTCCCACAGCTAATGCTAAATTAATGGTAACATAAGAAATTAGGAATTAACCCTCTCCTCTGGAACTCACCCAGCCTTGGCAGACTAGTGAGACTACACTCTACAGAGTATACAGCACCTTAACGGTGGCACAACGGAGGTTGCCGGAGTATTCATCAAACTCCAAGAGTCAGCACTCCAAATCATCAATGCCTGATGATCCGATCAAGGTGCTCACACCTTGATTGGATCTTCAACAGTGGGAACCCTCGTACCTTTTGGAGCCTCTTCTGTTCTCCATCTGGTGGCCGCCAGGCAGCTGCTCCCAACAAACCAATCTCATTTCTCAACAATGCTTTCACCTCTCACAGAGACATTATTGCTGGATTCAACAGGCAGTTCACATCTGTCTTCCCTCACTCCTTTGATCTTGCCATCCGTAGACTCATCAGAGGCCTCCACCGCACCCTCTAAACCACGCTGCCTACATGTTCACGGAGCAGCAAGTCGGCATAGCCATAACTAAGTCGGGCACCTCTACAGCACTGGGCCCGGACAATCTCAATATCCACCACCTCAAACACCTTGACACTTCCTCACCAAGCTTTTCAGCCTATCCCTTGCCTCTGCCAACATCCCGGCCATATGGAAGAGTGCGGTTATTTTCCCCATCCCAAAACCTGGGAAACTGCTCCACTTTGGGACCTCCTACCGATATATCAATCTGTTGTCACCAGCTGTTAAGGTCCTTGAGAGAGACCACCTTGGACTCACAACATGGGATCTGCAAACTCTGATCCTCCACCTCTGCTCTTCTGCCCCTCACACACAGCATCGTGAGAGGATTCAACATGCCCCAACCAACTGGACGAACCATTGACATGCCCCAACCAACTGGACGAACCATTGCTGCAGCAATAGACCTCTCCAAGGATTTCGAATCCACACTGACACCCTTATACGAATGATAGCATCCTCATCCCTCCGGACCAATACGGTGAGATGGCTTGCCACCTATCTTAGGGGCCGGCTATCAGTGACCACCTACCTGAACGCCACAGGGTTCAGTTATTACCCCTGTCCTCTTCAACTTCTTCGTGTCTGACTGGCCCACCACCCTGCAAACCGTGACCTTATACACAGACGACTTTACTTTTGCCGTTTCAACATGAACATCCCCGATACAGAAAGGGAGTTGAACGAGGAACTGGCCTAGGTAACCCGCCAAATCCTCGGTCACCCTCTTCACCCTTGACTCAGTCCAATCCAGTCATCACCCTCAGATCTTTCTCAATAACACACTCCTCCCCCTTTGTAAGACTCCAACCATCATGGGAGTCACTTTTTCCATGCCTTTTTCCTTCACCCCCACATTTAGTCAGTAAATACTTGAGCATCAGGCCTTCTTGGTGTTCTCAAGGCCTTGAAGATCCTCCTCCTCACACATAAGGCCCTCATGCATCTCCTAGGCAACTGCCTTGTAAACTGGAGAGCCTGCAAAGACTCCAAAACTACGCCCTCCGAGTAAGCACGGGCAATCTAAAGATGGCCGTACCAGACCATCTGCACTCTGAATCTGTGGTGCTCCCTTTCACACAGCACCTCGACCTCCTCTGCAAACAATACCTATTAAGAGGGTGTGCCCCATGTGTTCGGCTACAGAGCGAGCACCTCTTCTCTCTCCCTGGCTGACCTATGGTCAGATTCCGGGGTGGTAGCTGACCACCTTCTAACCCTACTAGTTTTGATCAAGGGTCAATGGATTAACCTGTGTTTGTGGGGAAGCAGGAAGCCCGAGCAGAGCCAAGCAGGCACGCGCAAGCCTGAGGCCCTGCTCGCGGTTCGGCTCGTGGCACGTGTCAGGGCCTTAAAGGTACTATTGAGTATTATGAAATAGTATCTAGTAGCAACTATAACATCAAGTAATGATCTTGAAGGTGCTTATTCACAGACATGCTTGCAAGTAACATCTGAGATGCAAGAATTATTCCATGAATCGGATTTCCTTTTTTTACCGAAACTGATGCAGATTGTTCAAAAACTGGTGGACAAATTTCAGAGAGAATGTCCTGAGATGTTACCAGGGACTCCTTGAAAAAAATCATGTTTAATAATGGATACATGCAGTGGTATTTATATAACAGGCATTTTCATTCCTTCTTTGTTTTTGTACCGAAACTGGTGTAGTCTGTTGAGGGCACCATTTTTCAAAAACTGGTGGATAAATTTCAGCGAAACTGTCAGGAAATGTTACCAGGGACTTTTCCTTGATAAAAAAATGTTTGGTAACTGATAAAAGCAATAGTATTTAATACAATGACGTTTAAATTGTTTTCAAGTCATTTCAGGGCACATTTCATGTCATTACCCCGTGCCCTAATTTTCTACTAGAGTATAATGTTAATTTGGAGAGAATTGACTATAACTTGATTATTTTGAAGAGAAATTTAGTGTCTTTTGGAGAGAGCTGGAGAGTTTATGATCCATACTATTTTACTTGGCCTGAGCCCTAAGAGCCAGTCTGCACTTCATGTTTCAAAGTATGGACAAAGTTGTCAGTATACTGGCCACTATTGAGTTTTGAGGGGTGAAATAAGTTTAAAAACCTGTAAATAACCAGTAAATCCTAATAAAATAGTTTTGAAGAGATAAACATTCATCAAACATGAAGCATAAGCCATAAGGATGATTTCAAGTGTAAAATCTTCACTAGGAAGTCAAATTTATTCTTCAATGGATCTAAAATGTGGCGACCTGGATCAATTTTTTCATTAAACTGGCGACTTTCCTGCCTCCCTTTGAAACATGGTCTGCACTCTGCAGAAAGTCTGAGATAGCCAGAAACTGGTACCTAACTTGGTAAGACCATAAGGTCACTAAGAGTAAATCTAAGTGTAATGTAAGGTGTTATCCAGTCTGTATTTGGTGCACAAAAACCCACTGACTTGATCAAAAAGTTGAAAAAATCCACCACCAAATTTGGCTTATCCAACAACATTTTCTTCATTTAGCCACCGAAAATTGATAGTAATATAGGAATAAATAGCTAAAAATCAACCGACTTTGATAGAATATTATTTTCAAAGAGAAAAATTCCACCGACAAGTCAGTGGAATTAACCATGAAATACAGTCTGGGGTGTTGTTCTCAAAGAAAACCTGTATTAAAATTTTGTCATTAGTTTTCAGCAAAATCCAAGTTACAGAGTATGTTGACTCAATTAAAGCCAAGTAATTGGCTTAGATTTCAAAAGGTCAAAACTCATATGTCTAATTGGCTTGAAATTTTGAATTAATTCCTATGTTGAAGTATGTTCCCTCGTTAAATTTCGCTTGAAATCTTCAAAAAAATAAAAATGAGACAAATTGTCTTGGCTCAAAAATTGGTCTACAATTTTTCTGCCTCTGAAACATGGAGCAAAATACATGTGAATTACCAGTCTCAGACAGCAGAAAAAGGAATAATGGAACATTTTTGATCATTCCTAGACTCTCCAACCCCAATTTTAGAGTCTGCCATCTGCAGGAGATCTTGAATTAATCTTATGTAACCATTAATTTACCTTTGTAAGATTTTTAATTAATTCCTATGTTAACATTAATTCCTATGTTAACATTAATTCCTATGTTAACATTAATTCCTATGTTAACATTAATTTAGCTGTAGGTGATTCTGAATCTGCTGCTGAGCCACTCTGCATAATATGTCTCTTCTCCCGAAGTGATTTTAATTTGAGAGACTGTTATTCTCTGACTTTCAGTAGCAGATTAAGAATTTCTCATACCTCCAGACTGCAGGAACTGGTAAACTTTTCTCCTTCTCCAAGAAATCCTCTATTTTGGCTTCTGTTCTCAGTAAAATAGGCCTGCATGTAAATATAGGAGGAAATTAAAGATTGTTTGCACAGAAAATGTTAAAAATGTCCCATATTCTGCAGACTGGCCACAGATAAATTAATGGTCAACTGACCAGTCTGCAGAATATGGGACATTTTTTAACATTTTCTGTGCGAACAATTATTAATTTCCTCCTATATCTTAATATCTACATATATTTTACTGAGAAGTGAGAAGAGAAGCTAAAATAGATTTCTTGGAGAAAACTTTATCAGTTCTTGCAGTCTGAGTCTGCCAGGACCAGGGCAGGTAATAAAGCATGTCCAAACTCGCCATCTTAATGCCATTAAATAAATGGCGAGTTTGTGACAGTATTTTTGACCCCTTCAATTGCAAATAGCCCAGGTAATAAAGCATGTCCAAAGTCGCCATTTTAATGGCGAGTTTGTGACAGCTATCCATATTTCAAAGTATGGACAAAGTTGCCAGTATACTGGCGACTTTTGAGGGGTGATATAAGATTAGAAACCTGTAAATAACAAGTAAATCACTCATAAATAGTCTCAAGTGATACACATGACATGCATTAGACATTATGCATAAGGATGTTTTCAAGTGTAAAATCTTCACTAGGATGTCCTATTTCTTCTTCAAAGTATCTTAAATGTGGCGACCTTCCATGTATAAGAGTATGTCAGTTATGCGCCAATTAATTGGCTTAGATTTTAAATGGTCAAATCTCAGATATGTCTAATTGGCTTTAAAGTTTGAATTAATTCCTATGTTCTCATGTTAATTTTGGCTTGAAATCTTCAAAAAATGAGCCAAATTGGCTTGGCTCTGATTTTTTGTAAAATTTTGGCTCATAATTTTCCAGCCTCTGAAACATGGGTGACCTTCCATGTTTCAAAGTGTGGCAAGAAAGTCGCCAGTTTAGTGAGAAAATGGATTAATGTCGACACTTTTAAGAATAAATTTGACTTCCTAGCCCTAGTTCAAATTATGTACCAAGTCGCCGATTAATTGCCAACTTAATAATAAGTATCTTTCACATATATAGACGCCTAATGAGCACTTAAATTAGATTTGAAATTAAAATTGGTGACTCATAATCATAAATGGCGAAACCGCGCATCTTTGTTGATTTGTAAACATAGCAGCCATTTTGTTTTGATATGGCGCGCTCCACGCACGATGTATAATTTAAATTGTATATCAGTTTTCTGTTTTCGGTGTTCTTTTGTTATGAATGATGTGATCACTACTTGTCATTTTAATTTGATGCTCTCTGACTAATATCGGAAAACAAAAACAAATGAATAACTATGAAAGAAAGTATGCCTCTCTCAGGCTCTCTGTGATTGGCTGATATCAGTTGTATGCCTCTCTCTGATTGGCTGATACGCTTTCAATTAATTTAGGTAGATATAATAATATAGGTATATTGACGACTGTCAACTTTCAAAATTGGAATAAGATTATGACTACTTACTTACTAAATTTTGTTGATTTATTTTTGAAAAAAAAAACAGTCAGCAGAATGTGTCTCTTCTCCTGCAGAGATTTTAATTTGAGGGACAGTTACTCTCTGACTCTCAGTAGCAGATTCAGAATCTCCCCCAGCTAAATTAATGGTAACATAGGAATTAATTCAAAATCTCCCGCAGCTAAATTAATGGTAACATAGGAATTAATTAAAGATCTCCTGCAGAGATCTCCAATTTATAAAAATTCAATCAAAAACTCCCGCATAGAGTCTTAGAAAAATGTTCCATATTCTGCAGACTGTTAAAAAAAGATATATTGGCAACTCAATGAACATTCTCTGAAAGTTTGAAACTAGGTTCCTAGTGAAGATTTTTTACACTTTAAAATATCCTCATGCTTCATATCTGATGCATGTCCAATTCCAGTTTGGAAAAATAGGTGCTTTCTGATGAACTAATTACTCTGTTGGAGTTTTACAGACTTCAAAAATTAATGGTAAATTGCCTAAAATTGTATAATCCGCAGCATTTAGCATATAGAGTTCATCTGTTAGCCTAAACAGTTTTCCAGACTGGGTCCAATTGTACATCTCTTGAGACTTTTTTATGAGTGATTTACTTGTTATATACATCATACATGTTTTTCAACTTATTTCACGGTTCACCACTCAAAACTCGCCAATATACAGGCGACTTTGTCCATACTTGTTATATTGGAGAGAATTTATGATTATTTAATTTGATCATTTTGGTGATTTTTGGAGAGAGCTTGAGACACAAATGGAGACTGGAGAGTTTGTGAGCCATGCTATTTTACTTAGGCAGTCTGGGTTACATAGGGTCAAGCAGATAAATTACTAAATTGCGGCACACTAACTAACTGCGGCCTCTACAACAGAAACATCATGGCTTCAAAACACAAGTTAAAAATTTAAATTAATTAATTATAGCATGCCTGCGCTCCTTTTGATAGCTACTATCCCATTTTAATTTAATTTCGGTTCAGAATGTTTTAGAGACTCTCTTGATAGGGCCGCAATTAAAAATAAAAGGGCCGCAATTTACCTGCGTGACCCTAAATTGCGGCACACTAACAAACTGCGTTCTCTAATAGGTATCAGAAACATCATAGCTTCAAAACACACATTAAAAACTTAAATTAATAAATTATAGCATGCACTGCGATTCTTTTGATAGCTACCTATGCCATTTTAATGTAATTTCGGTTCAGAATGTTTTAGAGACTCTCTTGAGATGGCCGCAATTAATAATTAAAGGGCCGCAATTTACTATTTACATGCGTGACCCTAGGAATAAATTCAAAATCTCCCACAGCTAAATTAATGGTTACATAGGAATTAATTCAAGATCTCCTGCAGAGATATACAATTTGAAATTTCTAAAGTTGGGACTTGGGCTCAGTCTACCAGTCTCAGGCAGTCTGCAGAGACTGGTAAGGTGTTCGTAGAGATCTCTTATTCTGTTAGTAGCAAAATTATTGTAAATATACCTAGGGATTAATTCAGAAGTTTGCGCTAATTTTCAATTCCTATGTTCCTAGTTCCCATGTTAATAATGGTGCGTTCCCGTGCTGAAGAACTCGAAGAACGTCCCTTCAAGGTAAGAAGTACGGTCCCTCGGTTAGAGTTCCCGTGCAACCACTTCAATGTGTACGATTCCGTGGTTTAGGAATTAATATCCCTAATTAATTAGGGATATTAACTATCACTAATTTGGTTTGGTGGGTTTAAACCGTTTAATTAATTATCAATTAATCTCAAAACATGTAATTTTATGTCAATTATCAATTTTACTAATTTACAAATAAGAACAGAAGTTTCTCCCGCCTTTTTCGTTTGTTTGTTTACGTTTGTGAGGTCACGGCTGCCAAGAGGGACAGCTCGACGTACTATCTACCGTGTCGTCGAGTTCCACGAACTTGACGAACGTTCTTCGTCACGAGAACAGTTGGTTCTCGTAGAACTGAGGGACGTCCTTCGAGTTCTTCAGCACGGGAACGCACCTTTAATTTTAGCTTGAAATCTTGAAATTCAATATTCACTAAAACCAGGAATAAAATTCTTACAAAGAATCATTATGTACATTCTATTTGATTCTGTAATACCATATATAGTAAGTAATTTCTTTTTCGCTGATTAAAATCAATAAGTTAGTAGATAGTCGGATGGTAGGTTCCTATATAGAAGTCGGCGGTTCCTATATAGTCGGCGGTTCCTATATAGAACCGCCGAAATTTAAAAAAAAAACGGAATGGACGGACAATGAAGCACTGGAACTTTAAAAAAAACGTAGTTTTTGGATAATATGGCGTAGCTACCAGTTCTTGATATTTCGTTATTTTCCGTCTTTCTAAACTTCGTTCGAGTTCGTTCTGTTTAATTCAAATGTCTTCATGGATCTCTGTTCTGTTGATTTTAGAAACAAAGTACAAATAATATAAAAGAAATCGACTCAATCTATCTGTATGTCAAACACATGGCCTAAAAATTCAGAATGTAAATTGTATTTGCGTACACTAACTCTGACGTGTTAATAAAGGCAGCAGTTTGAAAGAATTTTCAGTGTTTCACTAATAGTTACATAACAGCTAAATTAATTACATACAGACCGGACCGCACAACAATGCACTTTCATATCAGTTACCTATAAATTATCATGAAATTAATCTTAAAGTTTACAAGCATTATCTAGCTACAGTACCTACATATTGTACATACTCCTCTACATATAACACATAATGAAGTCCTGTATTATTGTATACCTAGTGAACCATCCAAAATTTTTGAGTACTGAAGTATATGTACCCTGTATATAAATGAATAGAATATTTTGTGACATCTGCCGGAAAAGACCAGTTATCTATGCATCTATTGAATCATATATAGTGAAGTAAGATCTATGAGCCTATATAGTGAAGTAGTTGTAGTTCATTATAATAGAGGAGTTCTACTGTATTATTTAATTATATTATGATTTTTTATTAATTAGAATAATAGTTTTTATTGGTGAAAAAATAGTTTAAATCTGATAGATAACATACTACTAGATTTATTTGGTTTTTAATGAAAATATTCTTTACACAAATCTTTTTATTTGTACACTATATATAATATATTTATATGATCATAACAACAATTGACATCAAATATTAACAGCTTAAACACTAAGGAATAAAAAAAACGAAATTAATTTATATAAAAAAATGATAAAGGAATTAAGTATAATCTTGCCAAGAGCAAGAAACAATACCTTTAATAAATAATAATTACCATAAAATAACAATTACCAGATGTGAATTAAGTATTGAATGAAAACTTCCGTAGGTTATTATTAAAAAAACGCATCAGATAATAAAATATATTCATTGTTTCATCCACAATTAATATATTTTTATGCGTGTTTTTAAAATAATAAACATATTGATATTTTCAAGTGGTATTTAATTCGCATCTGATAATTGTCCCTTTACCCTACCTAGTAAAGAATACAGTCGAGAATACACAGAATTATTCAGGTAAAATAATGAGATTCTTTGGTGAGAATGAAACTTAATGTATAATGAGATCAACACGGTGAGGAATACTGTCATAAATAAACTTAAATTAATAATTTATTAAACGTAACAACAATTTAAACATTTATGTACAATTTAAAGGTTTATTCTATTATGATCATAGTGCTCGTGAGAAAGAATTTATAGTACACGAAGAAAACTTAGAGATTGTGAATGTTCATAATTAAAATATATGTTGATTTGAATGTAAAAATATACACCATATTTACAAATTGTGATTATATTTCAGTTCTAATGAGTTGCTATTTGTTATATTTGTTTAGTGTTATTCTTCATAAGAGTAAACGTAGAAATTAGCAAAAAATATTTCAATAATCTGTGGAATTTTTTCCATAATCTGTGGAATTATTTCCAAAACATGTGAAATTATTTCTATAATCTGTGGAATTTTTTTCCATAATCTGTGAATTTTTTCACTAACATGTGGAATAATTGCCAGGTGACAATGAAGCTAATATACCAATGTACTATGTAATATACCAATGTACTATGTAATATACCAATGTACTATGTAATATACCAATGTACTATGTAATATACCAATGTACTATGTAATATACCAATGTACTATGTAATATACCAATGTACTATGTAATATACCAATGTACTATGTAATATACCAATGTACTATGTAATATACCTATGTACTATGTAATATACCAATGTACTATGTAATATACCAATGTACTATGTAATATACCTATGTACTATGTAATATACATATGTTGTGACTAGATATGGAATGTACAGAGAATATTTACAAGTTATTATAAGCAGCGCAGAGCAGACACTCAGATTATACAAAAAATATTCCACCCTCCATTTTGTATCGCACTCTTCAGAAGTAATCTTAACATGGGGAACGTGTGGGAGAATGATGTGGTTCAAACATGTTTTTAACAAGTTTAAGAATGTTTTAACAAATTAAAACTTGTTTTAACAAGTTCAAACGTATTTTAACGAGTTCAAACGTATTTTAACAAGTCCAAACGTGTTCTTTTAATGATTTTGAAAAATAATCCAATTTTATAATTAAAAATGATAATTTCTATTTCGTTTTGTTATTTAAATTGTTATTTATATTAATTATTTTTAAAGTTTTGATTATCGAGATTGTGAAATATTTTAGATATAAAATTATTAGTATTGAGGAGGTGGACCCGGTGGAAGTGGAGGCCCGGGGGGAGGCTGTGATGGAGCCCCAGGTGCATTGGACTGACCGGTGGAAGTCTCCCCCCCGTGATTCATGTCCCCCAACCACGAGTCGGGGGACGGGGGAAAGTCGGGGTAGCCCTGGTTACTGGCGTTAGAGCTCATGTCACTTCCCCCTCCCCCAGAGGTGGTGGAAGAGGTGTTGGGGGGTGGGGGAACTGACCCGAACATGGAGGAAGGTGGAAGTCCAAGACCAGCCGCTAACAATCCACCTGGAAAAAATTATAAAAAATAAGGAACAATTCTATATTTTGATTTTAATAACAGGTTTTTATGGTAGAATTTATTTTAAATATTTCCTATTTTATTATAACTCTATTAATTAAAAAAAAATTGGTTGTATTTTTCAGTGCGTGTTGCATAATATTACAGTGTTCGGTGCCTAACAGTTTGTGTTGCGTTACACTTTGTGTTGCGTTACACTTTGTGTTGCGTTACACTTTGTGATGCGTTACACTTTGTGTTGCCTTACACTTTGTGATGCGTTACACATTGTGTTGCGTTACACTTTGTGTTGCATTACAGTTTGTGTTGCATGCAGGTGCAACTCACTCATGTGCGTGTTGTAGGGGTTCAGATGGTCAGCAAAGGAGGCGAAGAGGAGGGGGTGAGAGGAGGGAGGAGCGCCAGGTGAGTGCGTGCCTCCAGCTCCTCCTAAATAAGGAGGCGTACCTGAACCTGGAGCAGAAAAAAGAATTATCCGTTGATTGCATTTAAAAAAAAATTTATTTAGTATAAATTCTCTAAGGGTAGAATTTTTTATACTTTTCTTCAATAAAATCCTTCTCCCTACACAGAAAGGTATAACTTAATGTGTAATGAATTTAAAGAGAAATATTAAGCTATGGGGTAGATATTCAAAATACTAATGAAAAAATTACTAATTATTTGTTGTATCAGAATGATAATCCAATAGAGTAGAACTCCTCTATAGTGAAGTCATGTATAGTGAATGTAGACTCCTGAGTAAGGAAGTAGCCTTTATAATGAAGAACAAATTCTTTAGTCAGCCCAAAAATGGCCATTAGTTTTCTATAACTGATGGTCATTCATGACAGACTATGGAAAACTGTTCGCTATAGAGGCTACTTCCTTACTCAAGACACTACATTCACTATAGAGGACTTCATTATAGAGGAGTTCTACAGTACTTCAAGCAATGGCATATTTCTCTAATAATTCCTCAACTCTTTAACTGCTACCTCAAGATACCAAATCATTTTTATGCCATTAGAATCAACAGATCAATGTACAAATATTTCCCATTAACTTTTAACATTTTTTGCTATTTCAATCACCGTATCAAAAGAGTTGAAACAATTACCACAAAAGGCAATATAATTTACCCTTCCAATAACAAATAAAGTGAATAAATAAATAAATAATAACGATTGAGAGTATCGCTATACTCATCCTATTTAAGTTTTACCATCGTCTTCTATGAGTGGTACAAAAAGTGACTAGGGTACGTTACGAGTTGTCGGACGGTTCCACATTTACGATCATTTATTTTTTTTACTAAAATGGAAGTTAAATAATAATCATTGAATATTTTTTTTATGTGTTCGGAAATGTGTCACCGTTCGCTAACTCGCAACTCAGCCCATTGACGTGAAGGTGATGTTTGTACAGTGTGAGGGGTACAACACTGCTAACTAGTTGGTGTTTGTTTATATTAATATTAGATGGGGGTAAACTGGACAGCTTATTATAGGGAGAGGAATAACTAATCAATTTAACTATTGAAGAAAATAAAGTGACAGTTTGAAGTAGAGTCTATTGTTTATTCAATTATCAATAATTTAGTATAATCAAATTATCTATTATTTTAAATTGTAATTGAAGAAAATTTAAATCACATACGTTCTCATATCACAGATATATTGTTCTGTCAATTATTATTTCATTTTTCCCTGAAATTTTCTAATATTCTCCTAAAATCATGGTGGGGCCATAGAAGATTAAGACATCACACAATATCCTATGCACCCACCACACCTTTCTCAGTGGGTGGCATATTGACATGTCAGTGCGTATTGCAATCATTCTGTTGACTTCACCATCCCTTTATTTACTGTCTTTTTAACCCTATGTTTTAGCGCCTAGTTAGCTTATTATCTGATGGTATCGGTGTTAAGCTAACCTCATTACGCTATTAGTGACAAAAATGTAATTCGAGTAACAAGAATCCATTATAGCGCAGTTAGCACTAGAATAAAAAATGACACTATTGGCTATTGATCTGAGGAGTAATTTGTTTGCTATTGATATCATTATTTTGATGGAACGAACGCTGTTGCCAATCATTGGCTGTGTCCTGTCATATCAAACATACTATTCATTTTTATTTGGAATGAATTGATATTTACATTTATTTCTAATGAAATAATATTTATATTCATTTATATTGAAATAATATTTATAGTTTATACATATTAAATAATTTTAAAATTGTATTTTAAATTTTTTGGTGATATTTTATTAATGATTATGAATGAACCCACGTGTCAAATACGTGATGTTTAAAAATAAATTATAAAAATCATATTTTTATATTCATCATTGAAATAAATTTTTTAACTGTTTTCATTTTTTTAATTAATTATTTATAATATTGTTTCTTTTTTTACTATTTTCACTCACGTTTCAAATAGGAAACATCTTCTCTTTTCACAGTGTTCAGGTCAAACCACTCTGAAATGAGAAGGCGTTGTCTATTTCAAACAAAATAATTAAACATTCATGTGTTATTATTATATTATATATATATTTAAAAAAAATTAAATACTTAAATATTTTCAATGTATTTCAATTAAAAAAATCCGTGCAATTTCGAGATATTAAATATTTATATTATATATTTTAAAATTAACTAAATATAATAATTATGGTATAAATTTATGCATTTCTCACCATGCATAAAAGGGTGCTGACCCGGTCCCGGTGGGCCGGGTGGCATTGGATGGCCCGGTATCTGAGGGGGCAGGTGTCCGGATGGTGGAGGCCCGTTGACGGTGCCCATGTGGTGTGGATGGGGACTCATGGTGGTTTGTCCTGGCTCTATCTCTGCCATGGATGGTGGCCCTGGTGTCCGGTAGCCATCACTCATGTCCAGTAACATGTCGTCATCTGGTGGAGAGAATAACACAAACTTTATCTACAGTTTGATAATTAATTGTATAAACTTTTTTTTAAGGGTAAACTAAGATATAAAATTTACTTTTAATTTTGAAATTTGACCAAATAATATATATTTATTTTATTCTTGGAAAAATAGCAGATATTTTCTATCTGTTTCGGAAAAAATAATCTCAAATATCTTGAAAAATAATATATCTTTACATTTATAATATTGGAAAAAAAATTAAGGAAGCAATTTTAAGATATTTATTTCTCTAAATGTTAAATGTATTTGAAAAGTATAAAATATATTTAGTAATATTACTGTATAACAAAGAATATATTGAATTAAAGTGATAAAAAAGGTAAATACGGATGACCGATATTGATTATAATATAATAATAAGATACTGATTATAATATATATTCCTTGCACAGTTTAATGTATAACAATCTTTTTATAATGTTTTATGATCGAAAAAAATGATGAACTAGTGAAAAATATTTTAATGTATTTGTTACATATATAAATAAAGCAACAATATTTTTTAAAAAGGAAGTAATATATTGTTGGAGGTAAAGGAATTTATTATTATTAATAATTATTATTATTAATAATTATTGCCAGTATCTCAGAATGAAAAAGTATTTTAAATGCATGTATTTCACTTGCAACATATGTACCTGTATATCCAATCGATTCCCTCCACTTCATTTCAATTTAACTAATTCAAAAGTGTTCCTACGAACAATAGACAGAGTTAATAATTCAAATCTAAGCGTTAGAGTCGATTAAAACTTATCAAATAATTAAAATAATAAAAGAAGAAGTCTCCATAATAAAGTTGTGAAGTTAAAAAGTTTTACTGTTAGGTACATTACCTGTTATTATTATTCACGAACTTTTGTACTGGGAATTACTGTCAGTGAAATAATTTCTCTTTGTACAGCAATGTGATTTAATAGGCCATTGTTACCATAGTTATGGTGGGGCCATAGAAGATTAAGAGGGGTCCCTTCCTGATCTTCTATGGCCCCACCATAACTTTTTTCATTTTTGTTGGGGCCATAGACGATTAAGATAAAATCTCATATTAATCTTCTATGGCAGCCCCACCATAACTTTTTTAACTTATGGTTTGGCCAGATAAAGTCAGGTCCCCTCTTAATCGTCTATGGCCCCATTTAATTACCTCGCTTAGAATAACAAGTTTCAACATTTATATCAAATATTTTTTCTCCTATATTTATCACTATTGCAACGTACGATCCCATACAATATTTATACTCAATTATGATAGCTTTTCCTTTTATGATTTATCGCGTACGACACTCTCTACCACCTCCTACCGTACGTCTGGCAGCGCTCAGTGCAATCAGTTAAAAGGCGTGCCTTTATTTCAGTAGTCAGGGTGGATGAATGGGGACTAAATGGACTGGGGATCTATATCTCAATATAGGGACAGTCACCAATAGAAACAACGTGCCTACCACCCTCTGTGATGGTGAAAGAAACCTTTTTAAATACAATATAATTAGGATAAATTACGAATTATCGGTCAGTTCCACATCTTCGGTCATATAGGGAACCATATAATAATTATAATTTTAATTCAATATTAATTGGTATCCATGATACCTGCAGAGTGTACGTAGATATCATGGATACCAAGTAAAATAGAAATGAGTATGCAGGTATCATGGATACCAATTGAAATAATATAATAATTATTATATCGTGTTTTTCTTATATGACCGAAGATGTGGAACTGACCGATAATTCGTAATTTACCTTAAATCTACCTTCTCTATGTGTTGTATTTTTTCTCTTCCTCACGGATCGATAGGACTGATGTACCGTTGATGCCCCTTAGGATGGGGTCAATTTGACCCTGTACCATTGCACGCACGGGAGCAGGATACACTGAGGTGAATCTGGACACTCGGTCATTACAGGTAATGAACTTCCTGCTAGTATAATAAGGATGCTATTGGTTTGTTCAGCCCTATTAGAGATGGTAAAATAATGAGGTGGAAATATGGGTTTTTCATTCCTTTTCTGCATTGTCAATTTATTACGTGTGTTCATAAAAGTTAATTCAGATTATTAGTTTAAAATAATGTATTGATCTAAAGAATTAGAATACAGAAGTGGAGCAATAGAAGATAAAGTGGCTTCCCCTCTTAATCTTCTATGGCCCCACCATAACTTTCTGAAGTCACTGAATATTAATTTCTTCATTTACATTTCACTATATTATTTAATAAAGGTAGAGCGGGTCACACTAATTACAGAGATAACCAGTCGCTACTTTTGCCCGCTAGCGGTCAATATCTGACCCGCCACTCGCTCCCCCAAATCATCTTCCGGTCTGCCGTGATTATCGTAAGATCTACCGTACGAATAGCACTGCAGATGATTTCCCGTACGTATAACATTACTGGTGATACTCTGCACGATAATATCTTTGTTTCCCGTAGGAATAGCATTAGCAGGTGTGTTTAATAGGATTTCAGATCGCTATTTTTTTCTGAATGATGTAATATGATTCACTGTTTAAATATGAATAAAGGAAATAGCGTTATTATTAGATAATAACCTATTTTGGTAATTTATTTATAAAACTATACAAAATATTATTAAAATGTATAATTAATAATTGATCAATATAATACCCTTCTATATTTTCTTTTTATTATATTGAATTCAAATTATTTGCAAAATAGCAATTTTTCATTAATTTACAGATAAATAATATTTATTTTAAATAGGTTTCTACGTACCAACTGTGAAAATTGTAACATTTAACACTCTATTAAAAAATAACTATTTAAAATAGATATTTTTGAAGTCTTTGAATAGGTTAAGTTTCGAGTTATCGAACAGTTTCACGTTTTCGATCATATAAGAAAATAATATACATATAATATATATTACTTTCATTACATATTTTTTCTTACATGATCGAAAGCAGGGAAATGTCCGATAACTAGAAACTTACCCTAGAGTGTTAATTCTACGCTAGCTACATAAGATAGTCTATGCATCAAATGGCACCTAACGCTAAAATCAATGCTATCTGATGATCAACTAATGCAAAAGTAGCGTTAAAATAACGCTGTACTAGCGTAATTAATGTTACTGTATGTTACATATAGTGTGTTACACAGTAATTCGTGATATACTGTATCTGTATATTACATATAGTGTGTTATACAGTAATTCGTGATATACTGTATATTACATATAGTGTGTTATACAGTAATTCGTGATATACTGTATATTACATATAGTGTGTTATACAGTAATTCGTGATATACTGTATATTACATATAGTGTGTTATACAGTAATTCGTGATATACTGTATATTACATATAGTGTGTTACACAGTAATTCGTGATATACTGTATATTACATATAGTGTGTTACACAGTAACTCGTGATATACTGTATATTACATATAGTGTACTATACAGTAATTCGTGATATACTGTATATTACATATAGTGTGTTATACAGTAATTCGTGATATACTGTATATTACATATAGTGTGTTACACAGTAATTCGTGATACACTGTATATTACATATAGTGTACTATACAGTAATTCGTGATATACTGTATATTACATATAGTGTGTTACACAGTAATTCGTGATATACTGTATATTACATATAGTGTACTATACAGTAATTCGTGATATACTGTATATTACATATAGTGTACTATACAGTAATTCGTGATATACTGTATATTACATATGATGTGTTATCAGTGGATTTTAATTTTAGGTCTGCTTATATAAAGTGATATGATACATTAAATAATATAAAACATGGTAAAGAATGTATAAAAATATGTAGGAACAGAAAACATTTAATTTTGAAATTAAAAGACTAAATTGAAATTTAATGTACTGAATGAAAAACTATTTAAACTGAAATTAAAAATCTGATTAATTTATTCCAAAGGTTTTCTCATATTCCAGTTATTGTCAGTACGCTTATTCCTATTTATTGCTCACTTTCATGTCAGAGGCATACGTTGCACGCGTGCAACGGTGTGAATTTTTTAGCCTCATCTTTTTTAACGTTTAATATGCATTTGCGATTATTACTCCACTTTGGGCCATAAATAAGGGATTGGCTCAACAGCGCTACGTAATAACGGGTGACGCGACTTAGTAAATCTCGTACGGAATGTTAATTAGATGTATTAAAGCAGGTAAGGGAGAACATATACTGTTATTTTATAAAGCGATTCAACTATGTTTATTATTTGTAATAATTTTATATGGTGAAAGATCCCAGGCAGCAACCATTATTCCTGGGATATTTAGGGAATAACCCTGGGAAGAAGGGTTTGTTCCTGGGATATTCCCTTAATATCCCAGGAATAAATCCTTGTTGCCTGGGATAATAAGTTTGCAGTATAATAATAATATCAAAAGAAATCGATAATAATCAACATTTTGTGTGGTTTTGTAAATAAATTGATCTTTTTTCCAGGTTTACCCTTTAAATATAAATTTATTGCCTGTTTTTATATACCTTCTAAACTTCTTATCCTGATTACTATTATATGGACATTCAATAGACTTCCCCTCACCCCCCCCCTCCCTCCTTACAAACCCCCTAAATGTGTCGCAATAAATATAAATTAGTGGGGCTAATCCGTAAATTAGGTAACATAAGTCAAAGAGTTATCCACATTATGGACACGTGGAGAGAGTGAAGTGTGGAGAGAAGAAGAGATAGGGAATGGAGAGAAGAAGAGATAGGGAATGGAGAGAAGGAGAGATAGGGAATGGAGAGAAGGAGAGATAGGGAATGGAGAGAAGAAGAGATAGGGAATGGAGAGAAGGGGAATGGAGAGAAGGAGAGATAGGGAATGGAGAGAAGGAGAGATAGGGAATGGAGAGAAGGAGAGATAGGGAATGGAGAGAAGGAGAAATAGGGAATGGAGAGAAAGAGAGATAGGGAATGGAGAGAAGGAGAGATAGGGAATGGAGAGAAGGAGAGATAGGGAATGGAGAGAAGGAGAGATAGGGAATGGAGAGAAGAAGAGATAGGGAATGGAGAGAAGGGGAATGGAGAGAAGGAGAGATAAGGAATGGAGAGAAGGAGAGATAGGGAATGGAGTGAAGGAGAGATAGGGAATGGAGAGAAGGAGAGATAGGGAATGGAGAGAAGGAGAGATAGGGAATGGAGAGAAGGAGAGATAGGGAATGGAGAGAAGGAGAGATAGGGAATGGAGAGAAGGAGAGATAGGGAATGGAGAGAAGGAGAAATAGGGAATGGAGAGAAAGAGAGATAGGGAATGGAGAGAAGGAGAGATAGGGAATGGAGAGAAGGAGAGATAGGGAATGGAGAGAAGGAGAGATAGGGAATGGAGAGAAGAAGAGATAGGGAATGGAGAGAAGGGGAATGGAGAGAAGGAGAGATAAGGAATGGAGAGAAGGAGAGATAGGGAATGGAGTGAAGGAGAGATAGGGAATGGAGAGAAGGAGAGATAGGGAATGGAGAGAAGGAGAGATAGGGAATGGAGAGAAGGAGAGATAGGGAATGGAGAGAAGGAGAGATAGGGAATGGAGAGAAGGAGAGATAGGGAATAGAGAGAAGGAGAGATAGGGAATGGAGAGAAGAAGAGATAGGGAATGGAGAGAAGGAGAATGGAGAGAAGGAGAGATAAGGAATGGAGAGAAGGAGAGATAGGGAATGGAGAGAAGGAGAGATAGGGAATGGAGAGAAGGAGAGATAGGGAATGGAGAGATGGAAAGAGAAAGTATAGTAATGGAGAGAAGGAGAGATAGGGAATGGAGAGAAGGAGAGATAGGGAATGGAGAGAAGGAGAAGAGAAAGTATAGTAATGGAGAGAGAGTAGAGTAAAGGAAGGAAAGAACGTGAAG
>CANNZV010003324.1:0-66428 GCA_947561585.1 Caprella mutica
TTTGTGATCAAAAGCCATATCGTTGACGATAAATTGATTTGAATACAAGGGACCTCGAAGAAGCAGTCAGAGAAGAAAGTGTTGTCGCGAATAAAAATACCTACCACCATTCAGTGACAATGTAAATTGAAAGAAAAGAGAACTCTTGTTTTTATGAAATTGTAATTAGATTCATATAATAATATACGGTTGATAATTCATCTCCGGAATATAAATGATAATTAAAATAAAGAATATAGGTGAAGATTTATACTCATTTTAATTTTGTTACGTGTAAGGCCGTATTTCCGTATGAATAATAACATTGAATTTATCGCATTTTTTTTATTATGCAGCTTTGCATTCATTTTAAATAGATTAATTAAAGGAACAAGTGAAATATACCTAATGCAATATCTACTATTCAAAAACACCTTTAAAAATCAATTTTTTTCACCGGAGAATATTCAACCAATATATCAATCACCTCATCTTGTTTTCTTCTGATATTTGAGAAGTTAGAATCAACATATCTTTAGATTGTATTGCTGATGCAAATTAATATATCAATTATATATCAGTTCCCAATGCTCATTTTGCATTGTAGTATGAACCTAATAATGTCACTTATAACTGAAACTAATATAATGTCGAAAATAAACTCTTCTTCTTCCATTAGAAATAAATAGGAAAAATAAAAATAGAAAAAAATAAAAATAAAATTTAGAAATAGAAATAGAAAAAATGGAGAAAAAATTTGAAATAGAAATAAATATAAAATATGAGAAATAAAAAAAAAAGAAATAGGAAAAGAATAGAAATAGAAGATATAGAAAAAAAATGAAAAAAATAGAAATAGAAAAATAGATAGAATGAATTACAAAAAAATAGGTTGTATGTATAATAAAACAACATATAAATATAATCTATATAGGGTACGTTTCTAGTTGTCGATCAGATCCACATTTTCGGACACATAAGAAATGGAACAGTTCCGAAAATGTGGAACTGTTCGATAATTTGGAAATCGTCCTATATATGATCAAAAGCATATAATCTACTTTCTACACTTTACAGTTTCTGAAGTAATGGGTGAGACAAATGGGGGGGGGGGGAGGTATGTGATATGTGGTAGAATGTGTTGTGTAATCACATAGAATGATGTATATCTATTTATGAAAAATCTTCTATTCTCTTGAATAATTTTTGTTATGGTATATTTACAAAGAAATTGTAGGGGAGGGGGGGGGGGGGGGCTGAAGAAGGTGGAGATAAAGTATGTAATGTAAATTTAACTATGAAGATTGTATTAATTATTTAATTCAGTTATACATAGGTAACATAGTTTACTATGTTTCTTAGCATCAATTTAATGTAATACTAGATATTGTTATTACGCGATTATTGATTCACATTTTGATTTATTATTTTATTTATTGGTTAACTAACAAATCATTAGTTAACTAACTAATCATTAGTTAACTAACTAATCATTAGTTAACTAACTAATCATTAGTTAACTAACTAATCATTAGTTAACTAACTAATCATTAGTTAACTAACTAATCATTAGTTAACTAGCTATTTATTAGTTAACTAACTATTCATTAGTTAACTATAACTATTCATTTGTTAACAAATTATTCACTTGTTTACTAACTATTTATTAGTCAATTAACTATTCATTTGTTAACTAACTATTTATTAGTCAATTCATTATTGCTATATAGCTATGCCCTCCTCATTTCCATTAGTCTACAAAAAGTATAAAAAATCGAACGTTTGATATTTCAAATAATCTCATAGAAGTATATGTTACATTATCAAGATGGGACCAAACTTATAGTTTTACATGGCAATAGTGTAACTATTTCTATGTATATGGAATAGATAGGAAGAATCTGAATAAAACATTCTTTAAACTGAATTATCCTAATTGTAACCATTTTCTGTTGTGATTTTTCTTCTGGTTTTTATTGCAATTTATTTTTCGCAATTATTTTCAGATTCCATAATGCTTGGAATTATGATGAGAACTCAATATATATGGGCCTTCCATAGGTAGCAATTTGGTTAAATTCATCTGGATGTATGGTCAGCAGGAAAAGATGGTGTTTTTCAAAAGTTTTTAATGAATTTCACAGTTTATATAAAATCTTTTGAAAGTGTGAAGATATTTTGAATTTGTTCTTGCATGGTACGATGTATTTTTTTCAAAATTATGTCTCGTAGAAATAATATTATCACTGTGACGGCCTTTTTCCTTCATATTTATCTTTATGGTAGATATACATATATACATCTGACACGTACATATTCATTTGGTAGGAGTACATACATCTGGCTAGTATACGTTCATCTGGTAGGTGCCCGTCAGAGTATTTATCCACTGCTCTAGCGGTTGATTCGCCATACTGTCAGAAGTGTCGCTCAGCTCTGTCATTATACCTTCAAAATGTCTCTTGAAAAAAACGATAAAATGTTTTGTCTAACCACAAACTTCCCCTATAAAGAGTTAGAAGCAGAAAGCATGGGATTGCAGTGGCAACATCTCAAGAATATTATCTAGGAAACATTAAAAGTGATATATAGGCTAATATTTCTACAACTCTGACCTGCCATATACTGTAAGTCTAATCGTAGATTTTATCTATGTAGAAGTATCTATATATCTTATATAAGTTTTACACTTTGTTTTATACCTTCTAAAGAAAAATTCTATCAATAGTACACCGTGCAAAAGTCCGAAATTCAATAAAAAGAAATCTACCAGCGTGATAGATGACTCCTGAATTTTTCCGATGTAAATTGACACCGTGAGTGGAAATGCTAATGGTATGTTTGGTTAGCAGACGATGTAGTGTCTGGTCTGTAATTATACATGGCAAAATGAGCCTATTTGTCTAAGGAACAACCATTCAAATTAGGTGGGAGGAAATCTATTGTGAGACCAAGAACACTACTTCCAAAACTACCGAATGTAACGGCCTGGATTAATGTGCTCCGGATCTTCCTGGAATATTCGGCCAAATTATCGCGCATACAATTATCAAAAAAGAAAGTATTCCAGATAAAACATTTTAATAGTAATAAGAGTTATATATTATGAATCTATGTATGAAAACTGAGAATAAAAGCGAATTTTCATTGCAGAAAACAATTTATGAGAACGGATTATTTCTAACAATACTATTCGAAGAAAATTTATGATGTTAATAAATTAGTTGTGTTTTTTCTCCATCAGAATATTTGCTAGCAAAAGAGGTACACAAGGGAAGAGAAATGATGTGAATATCCACGTCACTGACACATGTTTGCGTAAGTAGAAAATGGAGTTACGATCGATATTTCATTATGTTACCGAATGGACAAACTTAGGGGTCTGATGAGAGCTATAATAACATGGTGTTGACTAATGTCATGAATAATGAACCATTTCAACTGCATCCAGGATATCTCAGAAATTATTTAAACCAATATATGGTATATATAGTAATTGTTGCTATATTAAATATTTTAAAATTATGAAAGAACTTATAAGAAAACATCAATTAATAAGAAATTCATGTAGATTAGCAAGAAATTACAAAGTAAAAAAATCAATAGAGCTTAAATGTGTGGAAAATCCACATAAAAAAAACGAAAATTCTTTGGAATTTCCATCTGATGAAGTCAATATTCATCCATAGAAATTCCATGGAAATTAAAATTATAACAGGTCTTGTGGAAATATCCATGGAAAATCCACATCTTGATATTGTGTAGCTGTTAACTTGGGCCCAAATGTATGACAATAATTACCCGTTATCAATTATGAAGTTTTTCATTTAATTTAATTTCACAGACACACAATCAACTGTCAAATGAAATAAAAATGTTTTTATCAATTGCAGATTCAAAATTTCCTAATTGTAATGCTTCGCTTAGAAAAAAATGCGAGTCAACCTGACTCATCGCTTGAGTCAAGGCTGCAAAACTCCAACATTGGAGACTTTTTTCTTGATTGACTCTACCTGAGTCAATCTGACTATGAATTAGGAGTCAATATGACTCTTGTTTCTGAGTAAAATGTTAGGATGAGTCAAATTGACTCACATTTTAAGCCAGTTTTGGGACAAACTTAAAACTCAAATTTTAAGTCAAATTGACTCGAATTTTTTCCTCAGTGTCGTAGATATTTTAAAATTGGTCTAGATACACGACGATATGAAAATAACTTGAAAATTCGAAAACTGTGATTTTGAGAAATTAACGTCATCACAGTGACTCTTTTATTTGATAGTACATATATACAATTATACATACATGTTCATTTATATATACATCATCAGGCAAATAACACACTAATTCCTTAATGGAACATGTTCCTAATGGTGAGACATGAGTGTGTTACATTTAACGACATTAACGGTAGTTTGTGGTTAAATGAAGACATATTACACTAAGTGAGTTAATTGCTAACTGCTTTAAAAGAAAGAAAATAAGGGAAAGTGATATCATTAAGAACAGGGGAATTAATTGATTACTGATTTTGATGTTGTTTGAGATTTTTCTTATCACATCATGAATTTTGGATTTGTTGAATTATTTTACAAGTAAATTAGGAATATGTAGATTGAAAATATATGGTTATTATGACACTAAAATAAGTTGGGCATTTTACTTCATTCGAGGTTAAGCAAAATTAGTCAACCACATTTATAAAAATAGCAACAATTATTAATTTGTCTTATAATCCAGAAGTTATTCGCATATCAATTCTGAAACCATAGCTAGGTTCATATTTATATTTTGTTGTTTTTCCAAGGTCTGGAATATAGCTTCATGAGTTACTATGATAAATATTAATTTAATAACAAATAGGGATATATTTGAATTATATGAATAATTTTAATTTGTCAAAAAAAATTCTTTAAAATCAAACGTTTCTGATTATTTAAAATTTATCTGCAGTGACTATTATAATTTCTGTAATTATTTGTTCTTACATTTATAACATATTTAGGTATCACATAATTATCACTGCAAATGGATTTTAAAACACTAAAGAAATTTAAAGTGATTTTATATATAATTAATTGTATTCTCCTTTTTTATTACTGGACTAAAATGCAATCGGGACGAACTTATTTCAATTGGTAATTATTTTATATTAATTTGTAGTCGCATACACATAGGGTTACATTACTAAAAATTGGAATATATCATCATGTACGAAACTGGATCGTTCTTTAACAACTATGTGAAGAACTTTGTTTACTTCATGCTTATATGAAATTCTCTATAAAATCGTTCATCATTTCACCTGTAAGCTTTTTAGCAAATATAATTAACCCATTTAAGAACCTTTTTCAATCATCATGTTTAGAAAAATTTGTGGCCTAGACAATTTTTCAAAAAAAAATTCCATAAATTTTAGTTTTTAATCTTGAAAAAAAAAACAATGTCAAAACTTTCTCACAAATGTTCATATACCATTTTTTCTGTAAATTTGTGTCTAACTCTAATTATTTAGTTTTACTTCTTCCTCTCTTACTTAGTTTGGGTTTTCATCAGATTATTGGTTTGACGATAATTATGATAATTCTTGGGTGGTTGAAGGGACGGACAGGAACTACGCGGATGACCATTTTGATTACGATCTTCGTTAGCTCCTAATCGTAGAATCTATTACAATAACAATATATTTATAATTTATCTATAAATTAATCAAATTTAGCTTGTTCTTGATTTATATATACTTTCTATATTGTATAAGTTCCAAGTTATCGGATTGTTTCATATTTTCGGTCATATGAGGAAAATAGTATATTAATAATTAAAATTTAACAGTTATTCTATTCATTACAATAATATTTATCTCTTATTTGATCGAAAATGTGAAACCGTACGATATATTGGAACGTACCCTATTAATTAGCACATTTTTTCAGTCAGGAATCTATCTTATGCAACACTAAAAAATAAATAACTTTTTCCAGAATTTTAATTTACAATTAGTAAACATCCTATTCAATTTAAATGATTTTATTAACATTACCCTAATTATCTTTCAAAATATATCTAATTTACTACATTTTAACAATTCATATGAAATAATCTTCTTGTTTATAATTCATTTTATCGTAATACCTATCGCCAATACATATTATGTCTTGTGACAGTATATATGTACATGTGCTTAGATCCAATTTCAATGCACATATCACTGGAATGACATACAAAACTATCTGAAATTAATCACAAACAACCCTTGTATTTCATCTGGAATGTAATAACTAGGGTTGTGACAATATGCTTTTAAAATCATAGATCCTGAGAATATTATAGACGTAGAGAATTAAAGAGTATTGAATGGGTCTACACCAGCGGTATGTAGTATTCGATACCATTTCTTTATAGTGATATTCTTAAGATGTGTGATTTTGAAACCATACTGTCACAACCCTATAGCAATAATAATAATGAATTATTACCAAGAAAAATCATCAAATAATGCACCTATTCAGTTTGTTGAACAATAATTTGTAATCTTAGTTTTTTTTAACCACACTCATCTTTATACTGAAAATAGTATTAGGTAATTAAATTGAGAGAAATGAATTAAAAAAAGGCAATTAATATAGCTGACAAATTTGTGTGTGAAATTTAATTTTTATAATAAAATTTTTATTTATATAAATATTTATCACTAATTTTATTTTCTTTACATTTATTGAAATCAAATTATACAAATAATTAATTTGTCAATTGAAAAACATGTATAATTGAATTAATTACTTGAAATAGGAAAAAAACATAGATTAAGATTTACCACAGGATTGGTATTGAAATCAATTTATAAATCATGTAATATATTTACTGCAATAAAAGAGTAACCTTACTGCAGTAAACGGGAAAATTTATTGCGACGAAATGGTAATTTTAACGCAATAAAGTTTTAAATATACCGCAGTAAATTTGTAATTTTACCGCAGTAATATGGTAGGCCACGGGTAGCTGGTAAGATAAATAAATTAAGTGATAGATGTAAACAATTAAAATATTAATTTTGATACATTAATTATATTTTATATTTTAGGTTATAAATAATGTCCACAAATGTTGCCAGTTCTACCACAGATATCGGTCATTATTTTTGCATGGTTTAATACATAGTCTGAAACTGCTAATGACTGATAATTATATCATTTTAACGTATATAAAATAATTAGATAATTATTGTTTAATTATCTTTGCACTTCATACTGAATTATTAATATTTGTATTAAAAAATACACATGCCATACAACTATGGTACATTAGGCATAGGTTACAGATTATCGGTCAGTTTCACATCTTCGGTCATATAAGAAAAAATGATATAATAAATATTTAATATTTATTATTTTATTTGTATCCATGATACCTGTAGGTATCATGGATACCAATAAAAATAAAAATGGATGCCGATCAAAGTATTAGTTAAATAATAATTATTATAGTATATATACTTATATGATCGAAGATGTGATACCGACCGATAATTCGTAACTAATCCTACCTACCAACAACATTCAGCTAAAATATATTAACTAATAATTAGGATGATTAGTCTAATCATTAGAACATCCTCCCTCATAACTACAGCATTATTTTATAATCTTATAAGGATTAAATCGAATAATAGCTAGCCGGGATTAATAAAAAAGATTAAAATGATGTTAATCCCATCTGAAGGTTTAATCAAGGGTGCAAATACTCAGCCATCTCCTTTACCTGTCCCTTCAACCAATCAGCGGCCAGCAGATTAGCTACCTGATATTTTCAACCAATGGCAGACGAGCTTGGGTAATAGGCCACGCCCACTACTATGACGTCATACTTAATAAGGGCATTTACACCTGGTTCAGACAGGGACAGCAATGGTAATTATAGAAATTGTCCAGATAGCCAGAATAACTATTAAATGCAAGCAGAATTATTTTATCTATTTAACATTGATTATATTATTAATTTCATCAAACAATTAAATTTGTTATAGGTAAATGGTACATGGATTTGTATGATATAAATATCTGAATAGTAAATACGGGTTAAATATTTTATAGCTAATTCAGTCAAGGACATTTAAATTAAACTGGTAGTTTAATAGAAAAACATTATTTAAAATAATTTACTTTGAATTCATTTTGATTTCAATTTTATCTAAATATATATTCAAAACATTATATATTTTACATTAATATTCAATAATAACAAGTATCCATATTCAATCACAAAATCTGATGGTATAAAATAAAGCATAAATAAAATATTATTTTGAAGTCCCATATTTCAAAATAAATCAATATTGAAAACTTTATACCTAAAGCAACTTTAAAGCAATTTAGAACATTACTAAAACAAACCTCACTTTAAAATCAATCTGAGGAAGTATAAATCAATGCTTTATTCAACTTAACTCTCTATTTACATACTAAATACGACACTTAAACACTGAAAAAGATAATTACATTCGGTGACAAGAATTAAGACTGGTTAATTGTGGCTATCATTTACAAAGCATGGTGGCATTTACTGTAAATGATATGGTAAATGAACCAATGGTATCACCGGTAAATGAACCAATGGTACTACCGGTAAATGAACCAATGGTACTACCGGTAAATGAACCAATGGTATTACCGGTAAATGAATCAATAGTATTACCGGTAAATGAACCAATAGTATTACTGGTGAATGAACTAATAGTATTACCGGTAAATGAATCAATAGTATTACCGGTAAATGAACCAATAGTATTACCGGTGAATGAACCAATAGTATTACCGGTGAATGAACTAATAGTATTACCGGTAAATGAACCAATAGTATTACCGGTAAATGAACCAATAGTACTACCGGTGAATGAACCAATAGTATTACCGATAAATGAACCAATGGTACTACCGGTAAATGAACCAATAGTATTACCGGTAAATGAACCAATGGTACTACCGGTAAATGAACCAATGGTATTACCGGTAAATGAACCAATAGTATTACCGGTAAATGAATCAATAGTATTACCGGTAAATGAACCAATAGTGACAGTATTTACGGTAAATGTACCTAATAGGGACAGTATTTACGGTAAATGTACCAATAGAGACAGTATTTACGGTATATGAACCAATAGGGACAGTATTTACGGTATATGAACCAATAGGGACAGTATTTACGGTAAATGTACTAATAGAGACAGTATTTACGGTAAATGAACCAATAGGGACAGTATTTACGGTATATGAACCAATAGGGACAGTATTTACGGTATATGAACCAATAGGGACAGTATTTACGGTAAATGAACCAATAGGTACAGTATTTACGGTAAATGAACCAATAGGGACAGTATTTACGGTAAATGAACCAATAGGGACAGTATTTACGGTAAATGAACCAATAGGGACAGTATTTACGGTAAATGAACCAATAGGGACAGGCTAATTTTGTAAGGTGGGCGTGGTTTAGTTTGATTTACTTCGCCCCTAGTCAATTAGACTATAAATTTATGCATTATATTGTGTACAGTCAAGTACAGGAGACACTGTACAGTGTACAGTGATGCACAGGAGAGACTGTACAGTGTACAGTGATGTACAGGAGAGACTGTACAGTGTACAGTCAAGAACAGGAGAGACTGTACAGTGTACAGTGATGCACAGGAGAGACTGCACAGTGTACAGTGATGTACAGGAGAGACTGTACAGTGTACAGTGATGTACAGGAGAGACTGTACAGTGTACAGTGATGTATAGGAGAGACTGTACAGTGTACAGTCAAGTACAGGAGAGACTGTACAGTGTACAGTGATGCACAGGAGAGACTGTACAGTGTACAGTGATGTACAGGAGAGACTGTACAGTGTACAGTGATGTACAGGAGATACTGTACAGTGTACAGTGATGTACAGGAGAGACTGTACAGTGTACAGTGATGTACAGGAGAGACTGTACAGTGTACAGTGATGTACAGGAGAGACTGTACACTGTACAGTGATGTACAGGAGAGACTGTACACTGTACAGTCATGTACAGGAGAATGTACAGATTTACAGTATGCAGTCAAAGAAAAGTGTACTGATCTGTTTCACAGTTTACTAATTTACTAAATAAGAAACTTTACTAATTGCTATGCCTGAATAAATTTTAAAATGAAAATAATAAAAAAATGTATAGTAGCTATATCATCACAGTGACTCTTTTCTCTGATAGTACATCATCACATTGACTCTTTTCTCTGATAGTACATCATCACAGTGACTCTTTTCTCTGATAGTACATCATCACATTGACTCTTTTCTCTGATAGTACATCATCACAGTGACTCTTTTGTCTGATAGTACATCATCACAGTGACTCTTTTCTCTGATAGTACATCATCACAATGACTCTTTTCTCTGATAGTACATCATCACAGTGACTCTTTTCTCTGATAGTACATCATAAGAGTGACTCTTTTCTCTGATAGTACATCATCACAGTGACTCTTTTCTCTGATAGTACATCATCACAGTGACTCTTTTCTCTGATAGTACATCATCACAGTGTCTCTTTTCTCTGATAGTACATCATCACAATGACTCTTTTCTCTGATAGTACATCATCACAGTGACTCTTTTCTCTAATAGTATATCATCACAGTGACTCTTTTCTCTAATAGTACATCATCACAGTGACTCTTTTCTCTGATAGTACAACATCACAGTGATTCTTTTCTCTGATAGTACATCATCACAGTGACTCTTTTCTTTGATAGTACATCATCACAGTGACTCTTTTCTCTGATAGTACATCATCACAGTGACTCTTTTCTCTGATAGTACATCATCACAGTGACTCTTTTCTCTGATAGTACATCATCACAGTGACTCTTTTCTTTGATAGTACATCATCACAGTGACTCTTTCCTCTGATAGTACATCATCACAGTGACTCTTTTCTCTGATAGTACATCATCACAGTGACTCTTTTCTCTGATAGTACATCATCACAGTGACTCTTTTCTCCGATAGTACATCATCACAGTGACTCTTTTCTCCGATAGTACATCATCACAGTGACTCTTTTCTCTGATAGTACATCATCACAGTGACTCTTTCCTCTGATAGTACATCATCACAGTGACTCTTTTCTCCGATAGTACATCATCACAGTGACTCTTTTCTCTGATAGTACATCATCACAGTGACTCTTTTCTCTGACAGTACATCATCACAGTGACTCTTTTCTCCGATAGTACATCACCGTATCTATCAGTCACATAGTTTATTAATCTTCTAGCGACTCATGGTATCTGCAGTCGATACCGCAGTTGACTAATTATGACACCAGTAATTTCTTTGTATTGCAATATATCAGTGTATAGTTATACTGCTATAATGTATAGTTATACTGCTATAATGTATAGTTATACTGCTATAATGTATAGTTATACTGCTATAATGTATAGTTATACTGCTATAATGTATAGTTATACTGCTATAATGTATAGTTATACTGCTATAATGTATAGTTATACTGCTATAATGTATAGTTATACTGCTATAATGTATAGTTATACTGCTATAGTGTATAGTTATACTGCTATAATGTATAGTTATACTGCTATAATGTATAGTTATACTGCTATAATGTATAGTTATACTGCTATAGTGTATAGTTATACTGCTATAATGTATAGTTATACTGCTATAATGTATAGTTATACTGCTATAATGTATAGTTATACTGCTATAATGTCTTCAGGCTTGTCCACTATGTCCACTATATAACAACTTGAAATATTGCACATTTGAGGAACAAATTTGAAACTTTAAAGTGATATTTTACAATAATTATTTAGAATAAAGTCCGATTTATTAAATTGATACTCATTTTCGACCATACGTTCAAATTGTTTATCGCTGTTTCATTGTATCATCAATTCGAATTAAATTGACGAATCAGTTCATATATTTATTTACCATATACCATATATTGACAATCGTAATTTACACTTGTATATCAAAATTAAATGCATTTGATTACTATATAGTATATACTGACTTGCCCCTAATTTCCATCTAAAAATGACGAAACACAATTAAATATTACTTGAATATTATGTTACCAGTGACAATATAACTAATACTCTTTAAATAAATCGCTCCATTTTGGCACATAGCGCCCCTAGCGGCTAAGTTAGTATCAAGGAGTGGCCGGTTGAAGTAATTAGATTTCTACCGAGGATATTACGGCTGTAAGAGCCATTTACTGAGTACTATGGACGGTACTTAGCCAATAGTACGCTTGGTTATGAGACCACTGCACGGAACTGTATTTCTAAATCGATTGTAGAACTATTATGTCACTGGTAGGGGTGAGCATGGGGGATTGATGTGGGGGATGTGTGTATACCTTCACAGATTGTGGTAGGTTATATTTTAGGCGGCATTTAATTGTCATCTTGTTATTCATATGACTTAAAAAAGGCTTCGACTGAACTGCTTGCACATTGGTGGGACGATTGGTCAATGTTCAGGAGCTATCTGGTATATTTTTGAAAAGATCAGGTCAAAGGTCAAGGTCAGTGTCAATCATAACTCAAAAAGTTTTCAGCCAAATGTCCTGAAATTTGATGGGATGATGGTCATTATCCAGGAACTAGTTTACTAGATTTTGGGAGCGAACAGGTTAAAGGTCAAGGTCAGTGTCAATCATAACTCAAAAAGTTTTCAGCCAAATGTCCTGAAATTTGATGGGATGATGGTCATTATCCAGGAACTAGTTTACTAGATTTTGGGAGCGAACAGGTTAAAGGTCAAGGTCAGTGTCAATCATAACTCAAAAAGTTTTCAGTCAAATGTCCTGAAATTTGATGGGATGATGGTCATTATCCAGGAACTAGTTTACTAGATTTTGGGAGCGAACAGGTTAAAGGTCAAGGTCATTTACGAACCGCGGCAATGGTATGCGCTTTGTGAGTTCCCTTCATTTAGCCATTAATATATCTGTAGCTTATCCGTCTTATAATTTATACAAACTTTTCTTCATTCTAAAATTACTTAAATGTTAGCATTTTATTTTCATGAACTCCTCAATTATATGTCCCATATTGAAAGATGTGAAGGGGCAGTAAACTATGTATTATATTTACATTTTTTTGATTAAATATGATAGTTGTTAGTGATTAGTTAAATAAATGTGAGAATTATTCATCTAAAATATAACAGATGCAAGTAACTCTGAATGTCACCGCATCAGCAGATATGGCGCTGCGATCGCTTTGTTTACAACATCAACTGTATTTGAACTACCTTACTGTACTCGAGCGTAATTATTTGTAAATGATTGGGATTAATTATTTAATATAAAGTAGATTACATTTTATATGAAGTAATCTAGAGCGTGAATTAAAAAGATATAAACAAACAGTGAAAAGTGAATCTGTCATTTGTGGTAACTATGATTTTCCTTTCAAGATGGCGGCTTCAGTTATAAAATAATATGATATATATTTATAGAGAAATTTTTAAAATTAATTTTACATTTTTAAATAATTATTTGCCCTCTATCGATTTATCAACAAGATAGAAAAAGCTATTCTAAAGCTTTACCGCCACTAAGAAATTAAAAATATAACGTAATATTTAAAAAATCTTTATCAAAATTCTCAAGTCTACTAAGTAACAATAAAATTATGGCCTTTATATATCTAACGATTTTTCCTGTTCCCTCTAAATTCTGTATCATGATGTATCAGCAGTCAAGAACGTGAGTGATGGGGCCCTAATGTAATGCTAAGGGGTACATTAGACCAATACATTATTGCTATTTACAAGAAACTAATGTTTGTTTTACCCCAAATGGTTGAAGTATAACCCCAACTTTGAAGAGTTATGGCAGTCCGAGTCTTTAATTTAAGCTGTAGCTATTTGGAAGCGTAATTGACTTTAATTTGTTTCTATTATTAAATTTGTTTATGGTAATGAGTAATTATCTACGTATAGATTTATTTGGTTTATATGATATGAATATGAAATATATTTAACTTATACATATATGTTAAATGAATACAGATAACTTAAGCTAAAATACAATTTATTTTACTCCGAATCGATTCGTATGCATAATTATAAATAGATTCCATGCATTAAAACCAGATCGATGCATACATCTACATTAAATTTAGCGAATAAATTCATAAATCATGTCCATTAGTATGGTTTATAAATCAGCACATGATGTCAGTCAGATCTTAATATAAACATCCAAGATACAATCTTACAATCTTTCTGTCCCCAAACATTCCATAGAAAGAAAAAGAAGCCTACAGCTAGCATATAACCACATCGGTCTTTTTTCCTATTAAATCTCCTGGCTTAATCTGATGTCATTTCTGCAGGCAATTAGTAATATTCTTCAGAGAACAATGGAAAAGAACATCCCAACGCTCTACACCACTACCTAAAATTACCTTCCAAATTACTCAAAATTACTTCAAATTATAGACAATTACCAGGATGGTAAACTTAGTTCACCACAGTCCAGAAATAAGAACCACGGTGTTATTACTATTTCTATCTCCTTGCCTATTTCTTTATTTGACTCACTTTTTACTCTGATATATTATCTTTCAATAAACAATAGATTTATTTCGAAAACTTTATTGACTCTTAATATTTTATATATATTAAAATTGTTTTTAAAATAGAATTTCAAATTTTCATGAAGTGAAATTTGTTAGCAAATATTAGAGAATTAACATTAGATTTTCTTTAATATTTTCTGCTAAGTTTATTGATAAAATCATGGAAAAATTAGACATTCTTTTTGGCATCCATCCGACTTTTTATTTTAGTATAAAAACAATTTTAATATATGTTCAATCGAATATTTTACATTATTTTTTATATTTTTTACAGTAAATATTCTTCGATTCTTTGCTCGGTGTAATAAGGGTCTAGTTCGGACGGTTTATAGTATAATTTATAGGTATATTTATAGTTACAGGATAACATAAACTGTTTTTACACAATTGCTTGAATTCATACTTTTCGCTAATAGGCTTTATTGGCTAAAACTATATGTGGTATCGAATCTAGTTCTAGATATCCTATTTTGATGGTTGCTGAAGATAGTGGTGAATTATCGAAGTAATTTTCATTTATAAAAGGCTACTGTATGATAATATACGTTTATTAGGATATAAATATGGGATATTATATACAGATTTTGACATTTACAAATTCTGATTATTTTATGCGTCATGAGATATATGGTAGGTAATATTTCAATAAATTCTTTTGTCGTAATAGCAAAATAGGGCAGAGTATCAATTATTATTAAAGTTATTTACTTTATATGTTATTATTAATAAAAATAGAAAAATATGAGCATAACAATATTATTTGTGGAAAAAAAATTAGTCAATTTATGTATTTTTCTTCTAACAGCTCAATTAATTCATTTAAATAGTAATGTTGTTATGGAATATTTTAATATAATTAACTATTGGAATTTTCTTCTGGTATTTAATAAACATATAATATTATTAATAAAATTAAACAAAAAATATTGTCGTTTTATTATTATATTTTGTGATCAAATTATAATTTTAAAAATATTACTTTTGAAAAATCAATCAATTTATAAATTATGCAGTAAATCAAATCAATTTGATTTACTGCATAATTCATTAGGAGTTCATAGCTTCGAACGTCAAAAGGAAATTAAGTACAAGGGATTCGAAAAGGCAGTCAGAAAGGAAAGTGGCTCCATGAACAAAGTCACCTACCACCGTCGGTGATAATGCTCATGGATGCAGAAAAGCTACTTCATTAATGTAGTCACTTACCAAGGATGTGACGAAAAGGGACACAAGCACCAGTGGCTTCAGTCACGTATGGAAGAGGGAAATGAAGAGGTGATAGCTAATGAAGCCTAAAGAGCCAATCTAACACAAAAACCTAGGACCTGAAAATAATGGATATAAAATAGCTCAATCCATAGAGTTAAATATCTACCCATATACTAACTTAATTTTCACCTCCCAAATAGAAATTATGGTGCCACGATGACTGATCTGAATTTACAGAAGTACTGCTATACCTTTCTTACTGGCTTACATTTGATATATTTTATAAAACCTAAAACAATACACACTAGGTACTAGCACTAAATATAAGCAATACTATATAAGAACATTATATTTAAGCATTAGCATAATACAAACACTATGTGACTAAGCACTATTTTCTCTAGAAATAGCTTTTCCAAATTACATCTTTTTAGCAAATTTCACGCATTGCAGTTCCTAGAAAAGTAATTTTCTTTAGTTTAGCCTCACCTCAAGATGGTTTAAAAGTCGTGTAGCTACTTCTCAGCTTTATCATTATTTCCATGTCAATCTTCCAGCCCACTGTCAATTTCTCCATTCCTCAAATATCCTCACGATTGTTGCCGTTAATAACAACAATCTTTTTGCATAACAATTTTCGCGAAAATTTTCCTCAGGTTTCACATCTATTAAATATATTTCCTTTCCGTAAGGGTGACAATCGGTGTTATTTTGCAGCATTTTGGGCCTTTTGGAGTTTCCGCTTCAGAGTTCATTGCTCGAGAATTAAGTGGTGATACGTTTTATTTTCCTCTAACATATGTATTATATATTGTGTCATTATTGCTGCAATGAAGTCGTTCTTTAAAATTCGAACTGTATAAGAGTCATGGATAAATACCATATTGTTGTATGTTTGGGGAAATTTTATGGAAATTTGTTCAGTTAGGACAATTAATGAGGGCTTAACGTCTGCTTCGGAATAAAGTTACTATCGCTGATGCTAAAGGTAAATGAATACAAACGACTTTGATGAAGTAGTCAGAAAGGAAAGTGGCTCATGGATAGAGTGTAGGGATAATACAATATAGATTAATTGAGTAATGCCCCTTTTAATCTTATTAATAACTCAATATTTTATTTTCATACCCACAATTAAAACCAATACAGGAAAATAATGTTATTAAAATTTCAAAAATTGTTACTAAATATAAATTATTACCATCAATATTACCTATTTATTTACAATACAGAGAAAAATTAAACACTCATTTCATATAAAATATTAAAAATTTGCGTTCAGTTTATCAAAATAGATTCTTTGCTTCATATTATTGTTGAGAATATAATTTATTAAACACATCCGTTAATAATGTAATAATTTTTCTATAATACTGAAATTTTGTGATATGATATAATTTGACTACCGTTCAAAGATTTAATTCCTTTCTATATATCAATATATATAGTATATCAATAAAATCAATAAATTTAAGGTCCTGCTTCGATGAAATGAGAAGGCATCACATTTCCATCACTTGCCACGCCTGCAAAAATCATACCAGAAAAAGGATTTTTGTTCGGCTTCAAAGGAGGAACTTCTGAATGGTCATAAGTAATAACTCGCGTTTTGGACAATTTTAAACCTTTTCAACAATGAACTTTTTCTAATCGCCAGAAATACGAACATGTCATCCTTTGTTTTTTAGATGATTGAGAAAGTTTGAAGATCTTTTAACTCTGAAGGCTCTTTAGCTATCAGTGAGGAGGATTCTGTGTCTCCTGACATATGACTTCATCACAAGGTCTTCATTGACTGTTCTGCTGATGTTCTGTGGCTAACATTGCGTCTCTTGGACAGTTTTGACATCAACTGAGTTGGGTCTGCCTTCAACGACTATTTCTGTTCCGACGGCAAAGTTCTGGTTTGCTTTCGATCATTTTGTGGTCACAGGCGACTTTTTTCAGCTTCACCCTCGACATCAAACTTGGCCACGACTGGATAAACTGTGTTTGCGTGGCCAGTGCTCTTAATAATGTCTGGAGGAGAGTTCACAGCGTGTCTTATTTCACATATGGTTATCCATTTCGATAATTCTCCTTTTTTGCGCGGAAAACTCTGTTTCAATAATCATTATCATAAGAAACTGCTTCATAATCAGTAAACAGTAAAATAAAAACGGAAATGCTATCATAAAATAAGTTATAAAATTTATTATCAATTTTCTTATGCCTATTTTCCTCAATTCATCAACACCTCTTCCTATCTTTACCTCCATTATCACCTCTTCCTATCTTTACCTCCATTATCACTACTTCCTATCTTTACCTCCATTATCACTACTTCCTATCTTTACCTCCATTATCACTACTTCCTATCTTTACCTCCATTATCACTACTTCCTATCTTTACCTCCATTATCACCTCTTCCTATCTTTACCTCCATTATCACTACTTCCTATCTTTACCTCCATTATCACTACTTCCTATCTTTACCTCCATTATCACTACTTCCTATCTTTACCTCCATTATCACTACTTCCTATATCTTTACCTCCATTATCACCTCTTCCTATCTTTACCTCCATTATCACCTCTTCCTATCTTTACCTCCATTATCACCTCTTCCTATCTTTACCTCCATTATCACCTCTTCCTATCTTTACCTCCAATATCACTACTTCCTATCTTTACCTCCATTATCACTACTTCCTATATCTTTACCTCCATTATCACCTCTTCCTATCTTTACCTCCATTATCACCTCTTCCTATTTTCTTCATATGTAATCAAATATAGATACAGCATAATTACAGGTAATAAGGAACAAATAATGCAAATTTTTACCAATTTCATTGATGATATAAAAATAGGCAATTTTTCATCCATATTGTACTAGGTTTAACTGAATTATTTTTGTGCATTAAAATTTGTGTGAAACTACAACATGTTTTTTTTTTAATTCTTTATTCAGAAAACAATTTGACAAAACATCAGCAAGCATGAAACTGTATTTCTAAATTTGAGCCCAAATAGGTCGAAGCTTCCAGGCAATCGAGGCAACTTATGAATAATATTAAAAAAAAATCATTATTTAAGTATCGATATATGGATATTTTTCTTATATTGTTGTTCCTCTTAAATCAATATATCTATTTAGTTCTCTGTACCATATATAACAAATTATACATATGGAATATAGTGTTATCAGAACATATGTAATTTAACACTGTATTTCTCTATGTTACTCTATATAAGTACTCATATATACTATCAATTTCCATATTTTAGCGATAGTGTATGGAGTACCTTGACAGCTGCTTTAATAATTTGTACAAATTCACAAACTTTAATAAAAAAAACAGTATTTATGGAGTACCATTTAAGAAGACAAGTTAAATAATGTTTTAATATAATTTTTCAATCTACAAATTCAGTATTGTAATTAATTAATAAATTATTCTTTTAATTTTGCATAATTAAATGATGACAAATTGTCTTATTCTGTCAAGATGTACTATCAGAGAAAAGAGTCACTGTGATGATGTACTATCAGAGAAAAGAGTCCCTGTGATGATGTACTATCAGAGAAAAGAGTCACTGTGATTATGTACTATCAGAGAAAAGAGTCCCTGTGATGATGTACTATCAGAGAAAAGAGTCACTGTGATTATGTACTATCAGAGAAAAGAGTCACTGTGATGATGTACTATCAGAGTAAAGAGTCACTGTGATGATGTACTATCAGAGAAAAGAGTCACTGTGATGATGTACTATCAGAGAAAAGAGTCACTGTGATGATGTACTATCAGAGAAAAGAGCCACTGTGATGATGTACTATCAGAGAAAAGAGTCACTGTGATGATGTACTATCAGAGAAAAGAGTCACTGTGATGATGTACTATCAGAGAAAGAGTCACTGTGATGATGTACTATCAGAGAAAAGAGCCACTGTGATGATGTACTATCAGAGAAAAGAGTCACTGTGATTATGTACTATCAGAGAAAAGAGTCACTGTGATGATGTACTATCAGAGAAAGAGTCACTGTGATGATGTACTATCAGAGAAAAGAGTCACTGTGATGATGTACTATCAGAGAAAAGAGTCACTGTGATGATGTACTATCAGAGAAAAGAGTCACTGTGATGATGTACTATCAGAGAAAAGAGTCACTGTGATGATGTACTATCAGAGAAAAGAGTCACTGTGATGATGTACTATCAGAGAAAAGAGTCACTGTGATGATGTACTATCAGAGAAAAGAGTCACTGTGATGATGTACTATCAGAGAAAAGAGTCACTGTGATGATGTACTATCAGAGAAAAGAGTCACTGTGATGATGTACTATCAGAGAAAAGAGTCACTGTGATGATGTACTATCAGAGAAAAGAGTCACTGTGATGATGTACTATCAGAGTAAAGAGTCACTGTGATGATGTACTATCAGAGAAAAGAGTCACTGTGATGATGTACTATCAGAGAAAAGAGTCACTGTGATGATGTACTATCAGAGAAAAGAGTCACTGTGATGATGTACTATCAGAGAAAAGAGTCACTGTGATGATGTACTATCAGAGAAAAGAGTCACTGTGATGATGTACTATCAGAGAAAAGAGCCACTGTGATGATGTACTATCAGAGAAAAGAGTCACTGTGATGATGTACTATCAGAGAAAAGAGTCACTGTGATGATGTACTATCAGAGAAAAGAGTCACTGTGATGATGTACTATCAGAGAAAAGAGTCACTGTGATGATGTACTATCAGAGTAAAGAGTCACTGTGATGATGTACTATCAGAGAAAAGAGTCACTGTGATGATGTACTATCAGAGAAAAGAGTCACTGTGATGATGTACTATCAGAGAAAAGAGTCACTGTGATGATGTACTATCAGAGAAAAGAGTCACTGTGATGATGTACTATCAGAGAAAAGAGTCACTGTGATAATGTACTATCAGAGAAAAGAGTCACTGTGATGATGTACTATCAGAGAAAAGAATCACTGTGATGATGTACTATCAGAGAAAAGAGTCCCTGTGATGATGTACTATCAGAGAAAGAGTCACTGTGATGATGTACTATCAGAGAAAAGAGTCACTGTGATGATGTACTATCAGAGAAAAGAGTCACTGTGATGATGTACTATCAGAGAAAAGAGTCACTGTGATGATGTACTATCAGAGAAAAGAGTCCCTGTGATGATGTACTATCAGAGAAAAGAGTCACTGTGATAATGTACTATCAGAGAAAAGAGTCACTGTGATGATGTACTATCAGAGAAAAGAGTCACTGTGATGATGTACTATCAGAGAAAAGAGTCACTGTGATGATGTACTATCAGAGAAAAGAGTCACTGTGATAATGTACTATCAGAGAAAAGAATCACTGTGATGATGTACTATCAGAGAAAAGAGTCACTGTGATGATGTACTGTCAGAGAAAAGAGTCACTGTGATGATGTACTATCAGAGAAAAGAGTCACTGTGATGATGTACTATCAGAGAAAAGAGTCACTGTGATGATGTACTATCAGAGAAAAGAGTCACTGTGATGATGTACTATCAGAGAAAAGAGTCACTGTGATGATGTACTATCAGAGAAAAGAGTCACTGTGATGATGTACTATCAGAGAAAGAGTCACTGTGATGATGTACTATCAGAGAAAAGAGTCACTGTGATGATGTACTATCAGAGAAAAGAGTCTTTGTGATGATGTACTATCAGAAAAATGAGTCACTGTGATGATGTACTATCAGAGAAAAGAGTCACTGTGATGATGTACTATCAGAGAAAAGAGTCACTGTGATGATGTACTATCAGAGAAAAGAGTCACTGTGATAATGTACTATCAGAGAAAAGAGTCACTGTGATGATGTACTATCAGAGAAAAGAGTCACTGTGATGATGTACTATCAGAGAAAAGAGTCACTGTGATGATGTACTATCAGAGAAAAGAGTCACTGTGATGATGTACTATCAGAGAAAAGAGTCACTGCGATGATGTACTATCAGAGAAAAAGAGTCACTGTGATGATGTTCTATCAGAGAAAAGAGTCACTGTGATGATGTACTATCAGAGAAAAGAGTCACTGTGATGATGTACCATCAGAGAAAAGAGTCACTGTGATGATGTACTATCAGAGAAAAGAGTCACTGTGATGATGTACTATCAGAGAAAAGAGTCCCTGTGATGATGTACTATCAGAGAAAAGAGTCACTGTGATAATGTACTATCAGAGAAAAGAGTCACTGTGATGATGTACTATCAGAGAAAAGAGTCACTGTGATGATGTACTATCAGAGAAAAGAGTCACTGTGATGATGTACTATCAGAGAAAAGAGTCACTGTGATAATGTACTATCAGAGAAAAGAATCACTGTGATGATGTACTATCAGAGAAAAGAGTCACTGTGATGATGTACTGTCAGAGAAAAGAGTCACTGTGATGATGTACTATCAGAGAAAAGAGTCACTGTGATGATGTACTATCAGAGAAAAGAGTCACTGTGATGATGTACTATCAGAGAAAAGAGTCACTGTGATGATGTACTATCAGAGAAAAGAGTCACTGTGATGATGTACTATCAGAGAAAAGAGTCACTGTGATGATGTACTATCAGAGAAAAGAGTCACTGTGATGATGTACTATCAGAGAAAAGAGTCACTGTGATGATGTACTATCAGAGAAAAGAGTCTTTGTGATGATGTACTATCAGAAAAATGAGTCACTGTGATGATGTACTATCAGAGAAAAGAGTCAATGTGATGAAGTCAGATACTAATATCACATATCAAATTTTTCAAATTTTCTAATATATTGTTGCAAGTCCAATTTTAAAATATATTCAAGCATCACAATTAGCAAATTTTCATTTTTTTTTAAATTAGTACACTGAAGAAATCAATACACTCTTCTACAACTGTTCACATTTCCTATCTTAATTTATTTTACCTGTCAGGGACCACTCTGTATAGTGTTCAAGCAGCAGTATGCTTAACAGGCTTTGCATATGGTTAATTAGCATCATTTTCACACCGTACACCCCTTTCTTTAGTTTGCTAAGTGATGTAAACATGTTAGTAATGACAGTTCTGCATGGTTAAAGACTCCAATGAGGGCCTCATCATCACCCACACTGTGAGTTATGACGTAATGAACATCCTGCTTCCTCATTGGCTGCAAAAGTAAACAGAAAAAGCGATTGAAAATCTCATTCTATGTTTACAGTTGTCGATGAAGACATGAAGACGTAATTTACTTTCAGAGCTGGTGAATGAAATATAGTTATTATTTATTTTAATATTGTTAAATTTCTTTATATGGATTTGGTAAATGAAATATAGGTTATTATCTAAATTAATAGGGTTATTTGCTTGACTTATAGTTTGTAAAATGAATATAGTTATTATTTTGGTTAATATTACAGTTTATATGGTTTGGAGGTGTTAAAGTAAATATATAGATTTTATTTAAATTAATAGTGTTATTTGGTTGACTTGAAAATGGTAAATAAATATAGTTTTTAATTTACTAAATAATATAATTTTCTTTAATAGTTTTTTAAAAGAAATAAAGTTATTATTTAAGTAAATATTATTATATATTTTACTTGGAATTGGTTAAAGAACTATATAGTTATTATTTGTTAAGAGTTAGTAAATTATATATACTTAGAGCTATGAGTTTATTATAAATATTTTTATTTATTTTACCTGAAGTTTATTACTTAGTATTTATCTAAGTTTAATTATCATCTATTTTTCTTTCATAAAGTGATTAAGAATGAATTTTATTTAAATTTTATTAATATATATTTGTAAATTAAATTTTTCTAATATATTAATTTTCCCCATCTTTTTAATGATATTTTTAGATAATTATACACAAGAAATATATTCGATAGAAGTTAATAATTCGAGGAAGTGATAATTTATTTAATTAGTAATGTAAATGATGTAAAATAGAATCTAACATGTGATTAGTTCCATATTTTGACTACATTTTCCCAATATAGAAATTCTCTTAAATAATTCATTATAGATAGAAAAAAATGATAAAGCAATGAAACAAACAAATCAATAATTTAGTCTATCTAAATTATTGAGCAACAAGACCACAAAATTATATACCATCAATATAATGTACCGAAAATTTATAAATCTGAAACTTCCACTTAAAATTGTTTATTTTACCGAAATTACATACATTATATTGCAATCCGTATATACCAGGCAATATAATAAATATATGACACGTTCAACTTTATATTTTTAATCTGAGTCATAAGCTACCTAGCTACAGCTCTATTTAAGATAATAAACTGCTCTAAAGTTAGGCATAACTAAATAATAATAACTTGGGTACGACATACTATCAACCCGTAGAGGAATGAAGCCTTGTACGCTACTCCATATATTATTATATATTGGATAGCTTGATATATGTTATCCAGGAGAGGATGGTTATTTTGGCTACAATCACATCGTGCAGGGCTATAATCTAGGGGTTCGTAATTCGCACCCTGGGCACCCATGGACCTTGTTAATGGTCCTAGCTTGGGTACCTGGGCACTTATATGGGATGGAAAGGTCCTCTTAGAGTTATGGACAGTATATCACACTATAGAGATAAATAAAGGCTATACGAGTGACTATATCACACTATAGAGGTAAGTAAAGGCTATACGAGTGACTATATCAAACTATTGAGGTAAATAAAGGCTATACGAGTGACTATATCACACTATAGAGGTAAATAAAGGCTATACGAGTGACTATATCACACTATTGAGGTAAGTAAAGGCTATACGAGTGACTATATCACACTATAGAGGTAAATAAAGGCTATACGAGTGACTATATCAAACTATTGAGGTAAGTAAAGGCTATACGAGTGACTATATCAAACTATTGAGGTAAATAAAGGCTATACGAGTGACTATATCACACTATAGAGGTAAATAAAGGCTATACGAGTGACTATATCACACTATAGAGGTAAATAAAGGCTATACGAGTGACTATATCACACTATAGAGGTAAGTAAAGGCTATACGAGTGACTATATCAAACTATTGAGGTAAATAAAGGCTATACGAGTGACTATATCACACTATAGAGGTAAATAAAGGCTATACGAGTGACTATATCACACTATAGAGGTAAGGAAAGGCTATACGAGTGACTATATCACACTATAGAGGTAAGGAAAGGCTATACGAGTGACTATATCACACTATAGAGGTAAATAAAGGCTATACGAGTGACTATATCACACTATAGAGGTAAGTAAAGGCTATACGAGTGAATATATCACACTATAAAGATAAATAACAGACGATATAAATAAAAGATAAAATATCTAAACATAGAATTTCGATTTAAATAATAGTTAGACGATGAAACTGTTTGTCTTTTGCTCAAAAATTTTTTCCATGATAAAAAAAAATGTAGCTGAACCTATATTATATTCAAAATAATAAATTTCGAATAGTATTCCCCATCAGAAAGTGCCCAGAGCATTCAGTATAAAATACCTGGTAATCTATTTTTTAATAACCAATGCAATTTCCTTTTTCAAAATATTCATCAATTTACATAAATGATTTCATAAGAAATTACATAGATAATAATCTGATGAAATTATTAACCCGATATGATATTTATGAGTCATTTTTGGAGTACATGGCTTGAAAGATGCTTATATGTGTACCCATAAACAGAGAGAAGGTTATGGTTGGGCCATAGTAGATTGAATGGGGTCTTAATTTTCTATGGCCCCACCATAATTTGTCACTGGGTTTATTTAGATAAATATTTCTCAAATCATAATTAAATAATATTTTAATTTGATAAATAATAATTGTTAATTTTCAATTTTAAGATTTTTCTGAACGCATTTGATTGTTGACTCTATATTTTTCGATACTACATCATAGCTTAATTATAAGCGTCTACACTCCAATTTACAACAGTTCTGATACCTCCCTCTCCCATCAATTACATTTATTTCTCTGTCATAATACGTCATAGCTGCAGAGACAGCCGCCCAAAAAATGGAATCTGAAACCTACATTTTTGCGTTTCCTGACCACGTTTGCCAGATGATTTGTGTGTGTGGATATGATTGCAGGGGACTTGGACAGACTGACTGATGCCAGTCCTGTGGATACAATGCGTACCCCTCTAATTTGAAACGCGGAAAAGCTGGTCTAGCTCCACATAATCTTTTTGGAGTTGAATGAGTTCGGTGGTGGGTAGGATGATGTGTCTGTGAATCTAAAAGTGAAATAAAAGAAATCAAGTGAGATGTCCTCAGTGGTTTCAGTTGGAAGAAATAGGCGATGTGAAGTGCCCATGGAAACCTATTTTCTTTGAAGATTTTAGAAAACTTCGTGTTCTCCTTTATAATGTTCACAAATAGACTTTCCATCTTGCTTTAGATTCCTTTTTAATGTAATATAAATCAGTTGAAACGAATATTCCTAACCTCAACTACTACAACTTCTACCTGAAAGTTTCTTTTCTGAGTTATAATTGTCAGCTCTCCACACAAATTTCCCTTCAATCTCTTCTATCCCAACTTTGACTCTACTGGTGGTTCAGTGTGGTGGTCTGAGTGACACATCAAAATCCTACCAAATTTTCACACAGAGCTTGTCAGCTTTAATATTTTTCTGATGATTATGAGATATTTTTTGCGTGAATTAAATTTCACGTTTCACATAATTTTATAGACAGTTATACAATTATAAACCTTTTCCAGTTATACTTAGTCTTTAAATGTTTTGGTTAGAAGAAGATTGTGTTCTTGTATTCAAAACTAGTGAAATGAAATTAATTCAAGATAAATCAAGGATAAGTCAGTTCTTGACATACACGATTGCATAACAAATTTTGAAAATGAATCTAAAAACAGAAGGTGAGTAGAATATTGTTTTACTTTCTTTAAAAATTTCATCCCGCTAGCAGTGATTCTCGAGCCAATATTGTCCCAATTTTGCCAATGTTGTCTCAATATTGCCAATGTTGAGCCAATATTGCCAATGTTGTCCCAAAATTGCCAATGTTGTCCCAATATTGCCAATGTTGTCCCAATATTGCCAATGTTGTCCCAATATTGCCAATGTTGTCCCAATATTGCCAATGTTGTCCCAATATTGCTAATGTTTTCCAAGTATTGCCAATGTTGTCCCAATATTGGCAATGTTGTCTCAATATTGCCAATGTTGTCCCAATATTGCCAATGTTGTCCCGATATTGCCAATGTTATCCCAATATTGTCAATGTTGTCCCAATATTGCCAATGTTGTCCCAATATTGCCAATGTTGTCCCAATATTGCCAATGTTGTCCCAACATTGCCAATGTTGTCCCAATATTGCCAATGTTGTTCCAATATTGCCAATGTTGTCTCAATATTGCCAATGTTGTCCCAATATTGCCAATTTTTTCCCCAATATTGCTAATGTTGTCCCAATACTGCCAATGTTGTCCCAATATTGCCAATGTAGTCCCAATATTGGCCCAAGAAACATTGCTACCTGGGGCAAGTTCATCTTTAAGTCAGAAAATAATATATTTCATATTTCCAGATTTCAATTCATTTATTAAGAATATATGAATTTGGTTCTAAGAAGTGATTCGATTCTCAATGAGAGATATATTGAATTTTCCATTTATAAAATATGGTACCTCTATATAAAATGTGGTGTAACCTCTATGTAGGTCGCCTATTTAATTTCTGTGGATTTGCTAAATCTGTTCTATATGAAATACTGTACATAAAATGTAATACGTTTCTAAACCATCAATTTGCTGGAAATCTATAAGTGAGAGAATTATAATACATGTTATCATATTTGTATCCAATTGTAGTCAATAAACTGTAGATTGAAACTAAATTTACCCTTGCTAAGTATACTATTCATGGATAACGGTATGGTGGGGTCATAGAAGATATTGTACTATTCAGTTGCCCCACCTTAAATTGCACAATGGGTTTATAGTCAGATATCCCAGTAATTCGTATTTTGTTTCTATAATTTACATTTCTTTTTACTTTTTTTCCAACTAAAACATGGATGTTATGCGGAGAATTTTTTTTGAATTCTTTTCACTTTCTCGCATGAAACATAAATAAATATACATTAAACGTAAATAAATGCTAAGAGTACACTAATTTATAAATAACTTCATGATTATGAGTTATGTAAATGTTGTTGTAAACACATTATGACATTCGGATGAATAATATATATTATAGTTAGCTAGGAACATGACGAATCGTCTATATTAGATATACTACAATATTTCAGGAATGCACTTGCTTAGATAATGTATGAATATACTTGCATGCTCCTGTAATATCCCTTCAATATCTCATAAATAGTGTACCATAACAAGAAAATATCACCGCGATACATACACACAGTCACGAAATCACAAGCGAAGAGTCGTTCCGGACACCTCAAACTCAATCAATAAACCTTCGTGTGACACTTCTATACTTGGCGTCGACGAACAGTTACTATACGAAGAGAATAGTACGTACAGTCTTACTAGATGCTCACAGGGTAGATTAAAAGTTTAAAATGTAGAAATATAAAGAAGAGCTCATTGTAAAATGGATATTTTTACATTGTGTCCTCTAGATCATAGTAAAAATCTATAAAGTGATGAATGTTCACTGTCTTTATTGAAACGAATTAGCTTACCATGACTACAATAAGGAATTTCAAATCGTATTGGTTGGCAACATTGCGTTGAGGATTTCAATTAACTGATTCGCTTAAAATCGTTCATAACAATTGGCAAGAGTTGGTTACTCATAAAGATAAAATCACGATAAAAATTAGTCAGCACGCAAATAGCTACAGCTTAAATGATAATATTCCTATTGCTAAGCAAAGTAGCAGAATGTTGAAAGAATACTGCAGTTTATATTCCAAATATTGAATTAAAGTATCAAAAACAATTACCAATAATAAAACTCTGTAATCTCTGCAAAATGTCAAGGCCTCAATTTCCTTTTGAAATCAGTATCATAATTCAAAGAAAAACGCATATTATGGTTTATGCGATTTGAATAATGATTCAAGAGAGAACTAAAATATATATCATTCCATTGCATAGGTCGTAGATAAATTACGATAAATTTGGAGTTACCTACATTGCAAAAAGTGGTTTTCGTCACAGCTGTAAGATTAAACTCAAGTAAATAGCTTGAATAGTAAAGAACCAAGAAAACTACCTTGAGGTAATGATTTTATACATTTAAATAACTTCCTATCTAACTAGAAACCTTAAACTAGGCACGAATTCCTAGCTTGAAAATAACATCATGGATGGTGATTAAAAGATCATTGATCAAATAGATACATAAAAATCAAGTAAACCAACACAATCAGCCTTATCACTAATATGCGATGAATAAAAATACCTCCAAATGTTAAGATTATACACGTGTGGAAGTCAGAAATCAAATCAATAACGATGATTAATATCCAAATAATCACAAAATCCCTAATTCTCAGTGCTATTTAGTGTGGAAGTCAGAAATCAAATCAATATGAGTAGAGTCGAATCCAATTGGCCTCACATGTTAGAGTGGGATATTGGGCGTGATAGAATGGGATTATTAACTCCAGTGTCTACCATTGCTGTAGGAAAGAGACCGACTGTCTATCGATCTGAATATCTACTGAAGTTGCTTGGATAGTCATTGAGTTCGGAAGTCACTCAGTTGGGTTATCAGTTAGTTAGGTAGTTATTCAGATTGGTGATCACTCAGCCCGGTAGTTATTAAGTTCGGTAGTATGCTTGGTATTCATTCAATAAGGTGGTAATTCAGTTGTGTTATCAGTTAGTACGGTAGTTACTCAGTTTGGTAATCACTCAGCTCGGTAGTTATTCAGTTTGGTAATCACTCAGTTCGGTAGTTATTCAGTTTGGCAATCACTCAGTTCGGTAGTTATTCAGTTTGGTAATCACTCAGTTCGTTAGTTATTCAGTTTGGTAATCACTCAGTTCGGTAGTTATTCAGTTTGGCAATCACTCAGTTCGGTAGTTATTCAGTTTGGTAATCACTCATTTCGGTAGTTATTCAGTTTGGCAATCACTCAGTTCGGTAGTTATTCAGTTTGGCAATCACTCAGTTCGGTAGTTATTCAGTTTGGCAATCACTCAGTTCGGTAGTTATTCAGTTTGGTAATCACTCAGTTCGGTAGTTATTCAGTTTGGCAATCACTCAGTTCGGTAGTTATTCAGTTTGGCAATCACTCAGTTCGGTAGTTATTCAGTTTGGTAATCACTCAGTTCGGTAGTTATTCAGTTTGGTAATCACTCAGTTCGGTAGTTATTCAGTTTGGCAATCACTCAGTTCGGTAGTTATTCAGTTTGGTAATCACTCAGTTCGTTAGTTATTCAGTTTGGCAATCACTCAGTTCGGTAGTTATTCAGTTTGGTAATCACTCAGTTCGGTAGTTATTCAGTTTGGCAATCACTCAGTTCGGTAGTAATTCAGTTCGGTAATCACTCAGTTCGGTAGTTATTCAGTTTGGTAATCACTCATTTCGGTAGTTATTCAGTTTGGCAATCACTCAGTTCGGTAGTTATTCAGTTTGGCAATCACTCAGTTCGGTAGTTATTCAGTTTGGTAATCACTCAGTTCGGTAGTTATTCAGTTTGGTAATCACTCAGTTCGGTAGTTATTCAGTTTGGTAATCACTCAGTTCGGTAGTTATTCAGTTTGGTAATCACTCAGTTCGGTAGTTATTCAGTTTGGTAATCACTCAGTTCGGTAGTTATTCAGTTTGGCAATCACTCAGTTCGGTAGTTATTCAGTTTGGCAATCACTCAGTTCGGTAGTAATTCAGTTCGGTAATCACTCAGTTCGGTAGTTATTCAGTTCGGTAATCACTCGATCAGTACGGTAGCTATTCAGTTCGGTAATCGCGTAGGTATTTAATCACTCCGATCGGTAATCACTTCAGAACCATTTTCGGTAGCAGTTCCATAAGGATGTCCGGTAATACAATTTTACTATCGGAGACACTCGGAACATTAATTTGGTACTTCATTTACTTTGTGAATGCTGGTACTAAATGATTAGACGAACTTTAATTTCAACGAAATCGATTATTTTCATTATTGAGAAATTTCAACATCGAATTAAATTTATGAATACTGTCAAATATCGAAAAAATGACAATAATACTGTTTTTTTAATCAGCTATCAGAAAATTATTATTTTTCGATTTTTGTTCTACTCATAAAAAAACAAATTATTTTTCTCATTCGCTAATCAAAATAATATTAGGTTAGACATAAATAATTTATCATAAACATATATTCGAATAAATGTCTATATTTGTTATTTTCAAACTCGTTCTCAATTTTATCTATAACCGTCGTCTATATATTCCAACAAATAATATCCGTAAGATTTTCAGACGCTAGAATATCATTCCGATTACAAATTATTGTCATTTTCTTTATAGATTGATAGTTTATATGGAGCAGTACAGCTGCTGTCAAAAACTGAAGTAACAATTTGCAAAATATATAAATTGGTTTACTTCTTATCCTACAGAGACACAGTTTGCTAATTATATATAATTTACTATTAGTTTGCATAAATTATGGTGTGTATTTTGTACTAAACGTAGGAAATACATATAGATCTCTCTCCATATAGTACACAATGAATAAATACATGTATTTTAACAACAATATTGTCGAACGAATCAATCAACCATTCATCAAAGTATGGCAAATAGTAGACCAATAATTTGGAAAGAATTCTAATCCCAATTCCTCCTGAATTTACTTCTATCTGAAATATCAAAACAAACAAAAAAAATCCTAAATAACAAACTGAAAAAATATATTCTTAAAATATCTAATTCAAATAAATTTTAACTCTGACAATTGTTGACTTTTAGTTTATATTTATCGATAAGTTGATTTTAGAAAATAAAATAGAATTTGCAATCTAGAGTCACCGTCAGGACAGATAAGGTTAAAACCCTGTCCCTTTAGTTTTTACGCATATTTCATTAGTGTATGTTGGTGATCGGTGCCTGCTTTATGGGAAGAGGAAGAAGTGGTGAAATTAATTGGTGAATAGGAAGGGTGAAGTGTGGCTTTGATGAATGAAGTGAGTGGAGAACTATAAAGGTGTATAGTATAGTAAACAAAGTTAACGTCGCTACTGGTTATATTCGCACTTTAGTTAAAGATTGGTAACATTTTTATTGACCAGGTTTCATATTGTTTCAATTTATTTCGACCAAATTGTGACACTTTTCATGTAATAAATTTATATTATTATTATGATGATTTCATGACATATTAATTGAAAGAATGATAAAACATATTATTGAGGATATACATAATTTTGAGAATAGAAGTAAATTGTCCAATCCACTGACACACTCTCAAAAATGGTTTCTAAGATTAAAAATTAAAACTTCTGAAAGTTGAAATAGAAAGAGTTATATTGGGAAGATAGAAGAAGATAGGGGATCCCCACTTAATCTTCTATGACCCCACCATAAATTTTTCTGGATATAGAGAATCTATAGTAGTCTATAACAAATTGGTCAAACAACAAAATAATTAAGTTACTCGTTTTTAAGGTGAAGATTTATGATAAAAACTCAAATGTGAACTTATAGATTTCCCAAACTCAGAGAGAGATATGGTGGGCTAATCGAAGATATTGTGGAGCCCCTTACATAAACTTCCATGAACCATATCTTTATCTGGTTTACATTAACTATTGAAGTCAGTCTTATTAATTATAAACATGATTACCATACTCAGGTATGGCATTAACTGTCTGATAAATTGAGATAATTAATTCAGTCATACGACAGATTTAGAATAGAATGATTCTATTATATAGGAAAAAATAATAAATAAGAGAGATAATTAAGTACAATAATTAAGAAAGAACTTTTAACGTTTTATATGAAATTTATACACTGTATGACAAAAATTAACCAATATCTTTTTTAAAAAATAATTGAAATATAAATCATATAAACAAAAAGTAATTTGTTTCCGAAGAATTAAAGTTTTGTAGTTAATTATATTTATACATTAATTCGAAAGTGTACAGCAGGATAATTGAAATTAATAATAAAAGCATATAAATCAAAGTAAATGAATTAATTAACATGAAGTACACACCAAGCTGATAATCTAATTAAAAATGCTTTATGACTATTTTGATTTATTATTATTTATTAGTACTATAAATTTATACCTGATGTATTTTAATGAGTTAATTAGGTAAGGTATTTTGTAGACATAACTTTAAATAGATAGGCTAATATGGTGACATGTTAATTATAATGACATATAAATAATATAAAGCTTTAATAATTAATTATGTTTCTCAATATGTTTTATTGAAGATATATAGCATTTATCCATATGTTTCATGAATGAACTAAAGTTTCTAAAGAAAATGTTTTATTAATTAAAGAAATTCATATTTCAAATATATGATCTATAATGATATATTTTCAGAAATGGATTTTCATATATTGAAAAATTAATATTGAATTATTTCATCATATAGTTTTCTCTACAAAACTGAGTATTGTTTTATAAGTAAATAATATTAAATGATGGATTTGAATGATTATTTAAAATTTAAAGTTCTAAGGCAAATTAATTAATACGATATATCTAATGGAATTTTCTTTTATTTTCTATTGCATGTACATGGAAAAATCATGTAAACAAAGAATTATTATTGATTAATATTGAACATTATAGGATGTATTTAATATTATTGAATATTATTGAATATTATTGAATATTGTTGAATATTATCGAATATTGTTGAATATTATTCAATATTATTGAATACTGTTGATTATTGTTGGATTTTATTGAATAAATTTTAATATTATTGAATATGATTGAACATAATCGAATATTATTGATAACTATATTGAATTTATTTGAATATTATTGAATTCATTGATTATGGTTGATTATTATTGAATATTATTGACATAATTAATGTCAATGTATAAATCTCATTGAAATCTTCAAATAGACAGATATACATTATCCGTACAATCAGCTGTAAAACATATTTGCTAGAAATAACTCTCTTTTGCGACAGTAATTCTGAACTCTACTGGTTAAGAGAAATGAGAAAAACATGGATTTCAATATCAATAAAAAATGGAAAAAGATATATGGTTAAAAAGATAATAAGCTAATCAATTACTATATAAGCTTTTCATAATCTTTGAAATAAGATTCTAATCATCCTAAAAAACCTTCAATCATTATTCTAAAATAGGTTTTCAATCATATTCTTGAATAACCTTTTTAGTATATTTTTATTATCTTTAAATTAATAAATTTCGCTTTTTCAATAAGCTTCAAGCATTTTTTGTATACATTCTTTTGTTATCTCTAAATTATGGTTCTAACTGTAATTTAGATAAGCTTTTTATCACCTTTTAGAAACACTCTCATTGTCATTTAACTATACTTTTTAGCAGCTATGTATATGGTTTCGTGTTTGTTTAGTTTTTTACTACTTTCTTTATAAAGCACATAGCATTTATACATATTCCAAGCAATTTAATAAACCTTTTATAAATATTTGAACGCCGAACATTCTTTGTAAAACACTTCTTTCTAACTCATTTCAATTTTATTTCAATTTTTTTTATTTATAAAGCGCTATATAATTCTTTTATAAACTTTTCGATTTTTCATTTTATAATTCTTGATAATTCTTCCGTCAGTTTTAATTCTTTTATCAGTTTAATAAGCTCCCGGCTTATCAGTTTTACCAAAGCAATTTAAACCTTAACTCTGAAAAAGAAATATTTTAAACAAAGCAATCTTGCCTAAAATTTCAACATACGATTTCTAAAACAACTCACACTATCTAATTTAAATTGTTTTACCTTATCACTGGCAGAGTTACTCCATTTTAGCACAAGCTGTCAATCTCCGTGCCGGTGACAGGCATCGGACTGATATCAAACCATCGGCGAAAAGCTACGCTAACTCCATCGCCGATAGCGTATGGAGACTCCATCTTATACCTACTTCATGGGGAGAAATTAGACTAAAATAAATGATATAAATAAGCCGGTATATAATAGTTTATATATAGTGGAAGGATATATGAACATTTTGAGGCTTCTGAAAATATTGATAATAGAACTAATATAAAAAATCTTAATGATTTTGTATTGTTATGTGTATTTTAGTTTGAATTAAATTTTTATGTAAAATTTGATATTGTTATCAATAATTTAAATCAATTTATTTTTATATAAAATTTATTAGATATATATGTTCCTTACTCATACATATGCATGTAGCTCATATATCCTTGTTTTTTCCCTATTCTTGATTTTTATAAAGATCAAAAAAATTATTTATTTAAAACTAATATTGTAATATTTTTTATAAATTCTAAATTTCAAATGTTTATAAATTATGAGAATTTATAAAAAGTGATATTGTGATAATACATAATTCAATTTATAGATAAAAAGTATAACTCTAGTTGATATTATTTACAATTTATTTAAAATTAATATATTTAAAATAGTTTTAATTATTTTGTTACGTAATTAATAAGACAATTTAAATTGTCATTCAAATAGCTTTAAAATTTAATCAAGTAATTAAATAGAGCCCAAACAAAGATAGTAACAAAAATAATATAATTTGATATATTTATACATAATAATTAAAAGTAATTGATAAAATTATTTATAATATACAGGAAATTGATTATAAGAGATCACTGTTCAACTGTGTTCTGTAGGTGTTTAACTGTGTTCTGTAGGTGTTTAACTGTGTTCTGTAGGTGTTCAACTGTGTTTTGTAGGTGTTCAACTGTGTTCTGTAGGTGTTCAACTGTGTTCTGTAGGTGTTCAACTGTGTTTGTAGGTGTTCAACTATGTTCTGTAGGTGTTCAACTGTGTTTTGTAGGTGTTCAACTGTGTTCTGTAGGTGTTCAACTGTGTTCTGTAGGTGTTCAACTGTGTTTGTAGGTGTTCAACTATGTTCTGTAGGTGTTCAACTGTGTTCTGTAGGTGTTCTACTGTGTTCTGTAGGTGTTCAACTGTGTTCTGTAGGTGTTCAACTGTGTTCTGTAGGTGTTTAACTGTGTTCTTTAGGTGTTCAACTGTGTTCTGTAGGTGTTCAACTGTGTTCTGTAGGTGTTCAACTGTGTTTGTAGGTGTTCAACTATGTTCTGTAGGTGTTCAACTGTTTTCTGTAGGTGTTCTACTGTGTTCTGTAGGTGTTCAACTGTGTTCTGTAGGTGTTCAACTGTGTTCTGTAGGTGTTCAACTGTGTTCTGTAGGTGTTCAACTGTGTTCTGTAGGTGTTTAACTGTGTTCTTTAGGTGTTCAACTGTGTTCTGTAGGTGTTCAACTGTGTTCTGTAGGTGTTCAACTGTGTTCTGTAGATGTTCAACTGTGTTCTGTAGGTGTTCAACTGCTTTCTGTAGGTGTTCAACTGTGTTCTGTAGGTGTTCAACTGTGTTCTGTAGGTGTTCAACTGTGTTCTGTAGGTGTTCAACTGTGTTCTGTAGGTGTTCAACTGTGTTCTGTAGGTGTTCAACTGTGTTCTGTAGGTGTTCAACTGTGTTCTGTAGGTGTTCAACTGTGTTCTGTAGGTGTTCAACTGTGTTCTATAGGGGTTCAACTGTGTTCTGTAGGTGTTCAACTGTGTTCTGTAGGTGTTTAACTGTGTTCTGTAGGTGTTCAACTGTGTTCTGTAGGTGTTTAACTGTGTTCTGTAGGTGTTCAACTGTGTTTTGTAGGTGTTCAACTGTGTTCTGTAGGTGTTCAACTGTGTTCTGTAGGTGTTCAACTGTGTTTGTAGGTGTTCAACTATGTTCTGTAGGTGTTCAACTGTGTTCTGTAGGTGTTCTACTGTGTTCTGTAGGTGTTCAACTGTGTTCTGTAGGTGTTCAACTGTGTTCTGTAGGTGTTCAACTGTGTTCTGTAGGTGTTCAACTGTGTTCTGTAGGTGTTTAACTGTGTTCTTTAGGTGTTCAACTGTGTTCTGTAGGTGTTCAACTGTGTTCTGTAGGTGTTCAACTGTGTTTGTAGGTGTTCAACTATGTTCTGTAGGTGTTCAACTGTTTTCTGTAGGTGTTCTACTGTGTTCTGTAGGTGTTCAACTGTGTTCTGTAGGTGTTCAACTGTGTTCTGTAGGTGTTCAACTGTGTTCTGTAGGTGTTCAACTGTGTTCTGTAGGTGTTTAACTGTGTTCTTTAGGTGTTCAACTGTGTTCTGTAGGTGTTCAACTGTGTTCTGTAGGTGTTCAACTGTGTTCTGTAGATGTTCAACTGTGTTCTGTAGGTGTTCAACTGCTTTCTGTAGGTGTTCAACTGTGTTCTGTAGGTGTTCAACTGTGTTCTGTAGGTGTTCAACTGTGTTCTGTAGGTGTTCAACTGTGTTCTGTAGGTGTTCAACTGTGTTCTGTAGGTGTTCAACTGTGTTCTGTAGGTGTTCAACTGTGTTCTGTAGGTGTTCAACTGTGTTCTGTAGGTGTTCAACTGTGTTCTATAGGGGTTCAACTGTGTTCTGTAGGTGTTCAACTGTGTTCTGTAGGTGTTTAACTGTGTTCTGTAGGTGTTCAACTGTGTTCTGTAGGTGTTCAACTGTGTTCTGTAGGTGTTCAACTGTGTTCTGTAGGTGTTCAACTGTGTTCTGTAGGTGTTGAACTGCTTTCTGTAGGTGTTCAACTGTGTTTTGTAGGTGTTCAACTGTGTTCTGTAGGTGTTCAACTGTGTTCTGTAAGTGTTCAACTGTGTTCTGTAGGTGTTCAACTGTGTTCTGTAGGTGTTCAACTGTGTTCTGTAGGTGTTCAACTGTGTTCTGTAGGTGTTCAACTGTGTTCTGTAGGTGTTCAACTGTGTTCTGTAGGTGTTCTACTGTGTTCTGTAGGTGTTCAACTGTGTTCTGTAGGTGTTCAACTGTGTTCTGTAGGTGTTCAACTGTGTTCTGTAGGTGTTCAACTGTGTTCTGTAGGTGTTTAACTGTGTTCTGTAGGTGTTCAACTGTGTTCTGTAGGTGTTCAACTGTGTTCTGTAGGTGTTCAACTGTGTTCTGTAGGTGTTCAACTGTGTTCTGTAGGTGTTCAACTGTGTTCTGTAGGTGTTCAACTGTGTTCTGTAGGTGTTCAACTGTGTTCTGTAGGTGTTCAACTGTGTTCTGTAGGTGTTGAACTGTGTTCTGTAGGTGTTTAACTGTGTTCTGTAGGTGTTCAACTGTGTTCTGTAGGTGTTCAACTGTGTTCTGTAGTTGTTCAACTGTGTTCTGTAGGTGTTCAACTGTGTTCTGTAGGTGTTCAACTGTGTTCTGTAGGTGTTCAACTGTGTTCTGTAGGTGTTCAACTGTGTTCTGTAGGTGTTCAACTGTGTTCTGTAGGTGTTCAACTGTGTTCTGTAGGTGTTCTTCAGTGATTTTAAGAGCCATGGTCTTACGATTTCTCCCAACTATTTTGTTCAGAGTCTTACTGTCCCTCCCAGACAACTTCTACTCTCGGCCATATCTGTTCTTCAATGAGAACGTTTTTCCTTCTCTTTCAAAGAAATTCATTACTTCTTAGACAGTGGCTACCTCTTGTATAACCAAACATTCGGACAGTTTCTGTCGCACTAGCGTCTGTCATTCGAGTTAAAACAATTCGGCCTCTTTGTATGTCCGAGAAATTCTAAAAAAGTTATGAATAATTCAAATAGAATTAGACATTTGAAATAAATAAAAATCATTAGAGTACATTAAGATTTGCTCGTCTATAGTATATGTTCAAATATTATGTTGTCAAAACATAAGGTGATTCCATATTTATGGTATTAAACTTGATAACCATATGATTATTTTTAAATTAATACCGTTTAAAGAAACTATACTTATTTGTACTCAATAAATTAACTAGGAAATAATTTTGAGTATAAATTAATTATATATAAAACTGTGGTAAATGTACACATTAAACACATAAATCAAGTAAGTTTGATTCACTCTAAAGCAAAGTAATTATTTCAACAAGTACACGGAGATTGTTATCCACATTTGAGTTACAATGGTATTTTATATGTATAAAACAAATTGGGATGGTCTTGTTATTATTTAATGGAATAATTAATTATCAAATTTGCTTGCATTGAGATTAAATGAATAAAAAATGAATATGTGAAATAAAAAATATTTAATTAATTAATATAGATCTAATTAAACAATTTTTTTTAAATTAAACTTTTTATTTTCGAATTAATTTTTTAAGATATTTCAAACCGCAAATAAAATTGTATAATTTAGACCTAAAAATGGAACGTAAAATAATGAATATACAATAAATTTTCCATCAATAATTATTTCATAACAATAACTATATGTTATATCCAATAATTTTTTTTAGAACATATTCTACCGTAAGAGTTCATCCCTTGTGGAATATTATTTGTATTGACTGTAAATCGATTTTTTCTTAAAGCTAAATAATTTAATTAAATATATTTTTCCAATTGAAACAAAAATTATTCAAAAAAGTGATTAATATAATGCTTTCAAGAAACAAAATTCAGTTAAATAAAATTCTTAAAATACTAAAGATTATAGATTACTCACAAGAAAGCGTTTCCTGATTTTATTTACATATGTTGAAGGAATTTGTGGAATCTTTTATAGGAAGTTACAAAATATCACATGGTTGAAAAAAACGTAGTTGAAAAAAGGGTGAGTTTTATTTTCATATGAAATATTTTTTAAATAATATAGTAGATATGTAGATATATATAGTAATTATTAGTTATGACTATGGAATATTTGTACTAAAAACACTCTATTTAAACCTGGAACGACCAACAGGCCTGAAATATTAAATAAAGATACATACCTTAAAAACTAATTGGCTTGACTGTTGAAACTCCGTGATTTTAACAACATAAGACATATATTTATCGTATAAGTATCAATAAAGATTATGTACCTAGTTTTGTTCTATTAAGTTCTATATCATTAGTTACCTAGCGGGCCTCGGAAACCTGGTGAAAGAAATGAAAGAGCTGTTGCGTCACGCTTCGAATCATACTCGCAAAATCACTCGCAGGAATATTTTATTTAATGTTAACCAAAATATTTTAGGATTAAAATCGTCCAATTCGTGTTATTTGGTAGAACGTAAAAGTTATAGCTAGGTATGCTACTTTTACCCTTCCAAGAAAGACGTGAAGTCTAAGAGGCACTGTGACGACTGTCAAGAGAACACTAGTAGCGATCATAGTCCATGCAATCAGTGTAAAGAAAGAAATAATATAGGAATATTTAGAACACATCGTTTCAATATATGATCTCTAAATTGAACATCTAAAGGAAATTTTAAAAGGAAAATTATGAGTGGGGATCTGGTCTCTAATGCTAAATATTTTTACTGGTTTTTCTAGTGTCAAAAAACAGGGTTTTATTAGTTACTGATGGAACACTCTTATTTTCATCACCGTTTTCAAAATTTAAACTTTTCTATAGGATTAAGATTATAAAATTATTTTTAATTCACACAGATATTTAAACGTTCTTTGCTCAACATTTATTCATTAATCTTGTGACAAAAACTTGTATTATTGATTTTTCCATATTAATAAATAATTAAGATGAACAAAGTATATCAGATTCACTATTATTTATACTAATTTCATTTAAAACACATTAACTAATGTTGACCCTATCATAATTTTAAAAAATTCTGTGCAAAATTGTATTGAATTTTTTTTATTTTAATATTTATTGCAGTAATTATATATCGTAATACCTATTTTAAAAATTCCATAAGAGAATGATCGAGAAATGTAGGCAACATTATAGAAAACAGCAACAAGTCCAATATACTGTATAATTAATATATCACTAATAACTATGTTAACAGTACTGAATAAAGTATCAATTACCATATGAGAATTATGTAGCTACCGGAAGAAAATTTCAATGGCTTTTTATTAAGAAATACCATCAATTATATTTTATTATTAATATCCGATAGGAATTCTTCTCCAGTATTTGGTTAGTATTTGATAAATTTAATTTTACCGTAAAATATAATTACTATAAATTTATGAGATTATAAACTTCACAAGTATCATATTCATAATATAAAGCTATGGGACCCTGCTTAATCTTCTATGGCCCCACCATACCTGTCTCTTCAATTAGCACCAGTAAGATTGTCCCAATAATGTTCTAACATTGCCCCAAAGTGTAACAACATTGCCCCAATATTGTAACAACATTACCCTAATGTTTAACAACATTATCCCATTGTTGGAACAATATTGCCCCAATATTGTAAAAAAAACATTGGGGCAATGTTGTTACAATAAAAATGTTTTCTGAATACTTAAAATGTTCGAAACGTATAATGATATATTTTAAATATTAAAACAAATTTCTACCACCAATGAATACAGTAAGACTCCTCTATAGTGAACTCCTCTATAGTGAGCTCCTCTATAGTGAACTCCTCTATAGTGAACTCCTCTATAGTGAACTCCTCTATAGTGAACTCCTCTATAGTGAACTCCTCTATAGTGAACTCTTCTATAGTGAACTCCTCTATAATGAACTCCTCCATAGTGAACTCCTCTATAGTGAACTCCTCTATAATGAACTCCTCTATAGTGAACTCCTCTATAGTGAACTCTTCTATAGTGAACTCCTCTATAATGAACTCCTCCATAGTGAACTCCTCTATAGTGAACTCCTCTATAGTGAACTCCTCTATAGTGAACTCCTCTATAGTGAACTCCTCTATAGTGAACTCTTCTATAGTGAACTCCTCTATAATGAACTCCTCCATAGTGAACTCCTCTATAGTGAACTCCTCTATAGTGAACTCCTCTATAGTGATCTCCTCTATAGTGAACTCTTCTATAGTGAACTCCTCTATAATGAACTCCTCCATAGTGAACTCCTCTATAGTGAACTCCTCTATAATGAACTCCTCTATAGTGAACTCCTCTATAGTGAACTCCTCTATAGTGAACTCCTCTATAATGAACTCCTCTATAGTGAACTCCTCTATAGTGAATGAATTAGGATGTAGCCTGAATAGTGAACAAATTTTCTTTAGTTTACGATGATTAGCCATCAGTTATACCAGACTAAGGAAAATTTGTTCACTAGTGAGGCTACATCTTAACTCATTCACTATATAGTAGTTCACTATAGAGGAGTTCACTGTACATAGTTTATGTCATATATACACAGTAAATAACAGCTGACACAGGGTGAATAAGTTTAGAACACCTGTACTACAGGTGCCATAGTCATTTTGTTCAGACAGCAGCTGTAAATCTACTGTGAGATTCTCAAAAAATCTATATATCTTGTTTAAAAAGGCAGTAGTTTAAACAAATGATAATGGTTATTAAAGATTAAAAATCTGAATCTTATAAAGTTTAGTCAACAACCTAATATATTTTTTTATTCAGATCCAGAAAAGTTACAAACTTGTGGAACATTAAAATACATACATCAATCTAAATTAAAACATGATAAAAGTTCTAAACTACCTAAAAATAAAAAGAACGATGCAGTGGGTTAGCTTAAAATTAATCAATATATTTTTTCCTACAGTATTCTTTAAAAACAATTTAAAATCTGACATGGGGCATTTCAAATTATTGAAAATCTGAAAATGTTCAATCATCACACTGTCTATTCTGTATGTAAACTTATATTCTATTGAATAATCTACCTAAAATTAATTAAACAAAAACATAGGGCAACTTCTCGTTTTTAAGGAAAAATATTGTCATAAAAATGTGAAGTTATTGGACAGTTCTACATATCCGATCATATCATAAAAAGATATGATAATTAAAATAACAAGATAAATTATAATTATTAAAGAGTATTACTTCATGTGGTCATAAATGTGAACCCGTCCGATAACTAAAAACCTACCCTATAACATTTTCGATACAAATTTGCAAAGGGTGGTTAACTCAAAATTTGAGAAAATATTATAAAATATTTAATAATATTAAAATAATAATAATATCCCATAATCTGATTGATATGAAAGATTATTTTTATTATGAATATTTTGAGAGAGATTTATTGTGGGGCTATAGAAGATTAAGAGGGGGTATAACTAAACACTCTATGATCCATAATGATCTTCCTTTTTTTTGTTATTAAAATTTACATATGTTTTTTCTTCTGTGTTTCAGAATGGATCAAAGTTGAAAAATTCTACAATTGTATACAGATATCCAAGAGGAAAAAGTCTAAACGCATTATGGGGATGAATGTATCTGTGGGATACACTCTAAATGTATCCAAGATAGAGGTGTATCTGTGGGATACACACTAAACGTATCCAAGTGAGGGATGTATCTGTGGGATACACACTAAACGTATCCAAGATAGAGATGTATCTGTGGTATACACATACGTATCCAAGAGAGCGATATATCTGTGGGGATACACTCTAGACGTATCCAAGAGAGGGATGTATCTGTGGGATACACACTAAACGTATCCAAGAGAGGGATGTATCTGTGGGATACACACTAAACGTATCCAAGAGAGGGATGTATCTATTGGATACACACTAGAAGATGAAATTATCTGAGGGATACACGTACATCAATAGTATCCAGGATGAGATTTCCCGCTATCTCAATCATAAGGTAAGTTCCAATACCAAATAAAGTTAAAGTGTATTTTCCCCTATTTGTATTCTATCTGAATTATATCCACTACTGTACCATTAGGCATCATTTATATCATAATGAATAGATATAATAGATATTACAGTGATTACCTATAAACTCATAAAATGGTGAAAATAGATAAGTAAGTATGGACTATTTTCACTATTTTATTAGGCATCATTTGTATGGAATATAATTTTTTTAATGGAAAAGTATTTAAAAAAAAAATGTTAAATCTTTTTCGTTATTTAGTAATGGAAAAAAGGACAGTTTTTTTTTCTCAAATTGAATAAAATTTTAAATATAATATTTTTAATATCTTCTAGTAATTAAATAATTATTAATGAGTTATTAATTGAATGATGGCGATAATATTATAACATAGATTATATAAATTTAATCTAAAGATTTCATTGCATATATGAATTAGCTTATCGCACTCTTTTGAGAGAGATGGAATAAAAATAAATAGATAATAATTAATAAAAATTCTCCCTTCATTAATAAATATTCAATGCTATAATAAAAGCGGCGTCTGTCTGTCAAACACTAACCTAATTAGATGACAGGAATCGAAGAGCGCAACCTTCTCCGCTGCATATAAATGACCTTGACCATCAATTAATCTTGGAATTGAAGGACAAGACCTTGACCTTTGACCTCTTCACTTCAGAAAACTAATAAACTGGTTTCTGGAAAATAGTCAGTCATCCCACCAAATTTCAAGCCAATTGGTTTCATATTTTTTAAGTTATGCGAATAACAAGATTACTAAATGATAAATGAAAATATAAAAGCAAGTAATCATAAGCTTAGCAAGCATTTGGTACCATGGATAGGAAATTTTTCTGATATCAGTTCAATAAATGGTTTCAATAACTAAATTAAGTGTTATTTTATTCAGTTGAAAACATTGGAGTTAAAGCGGAGTCAGGGATAATAATTATTACATATATTGAACTAACATCAGTGTCCGTAAAATTGATATGTCACAAAAACCGCTATTTTTATCTGCACGTGCGCACTAAAATTGCAATTTTTTCTAATTTTTACCTAGCTTCAGCGCAGTAGATTACTATAGTCCTACAGCATGCATGCCGAATTACTGCCCTCATTCTTAACATTAGATCCAGTTTTCCAATCCCTCATTACCCTCTTTATTTAGTGTTTCCTTCGTTTCCCCTCTTTGCCTCTTATATACCTTAATGTTTAGTGACCCCCCCCCCCTCCACTGTTGTAGCCCATCACCCCCAACCCCCCATAGTACCCCCTCCCCTCCCTTTTATGGGTTGGGGCAATGTTTCTCTGTGATAAACTGAGGGGAGAGAGAAGACATCGCGTGAGGGTAAACATGCGGCAAAATGGCAGAGAATATGAGGGAAATGAGAGAGAATAAGAGGGGAAATGAGAGAGAGGAAGAGGGGAAATGAGAGAGAATAAGAGGGGAAATGAGAGAGAATAAGAGGGGAAATGAGAGAGAATAAGAGGGGAAATGAGAGAGAGAAAGAGAAAGAGGGAAAGAGAGAGAGAGAGAATAAGAGGGGAAATGAGAGGGAATAACTTTTTCTCAAAAAAGCTAGGGTGATGCATACAAAGTTATCATTTTTTAAGAAACATATATATGTGAATTTGATAAGAACTAATTAATATATCACAAACAATATTATGATTTACTAAGTCAATTTTCAAGGCAATATAGACTAGTACAAAATACGTTTGCTCTGAGACACAATTTTTAATGTTTGGCTATTAATATGAATGAAAAGAATAATAACAATAATTTTCTCTTTTTCAACAGGTATATGAAATGGACAGCCGAAATAGAAATAAAATTGAATACCTTTAAAAAAATACAAGAAAAGGTTCATCTAGAACAAGAAGATGTCCATCTAGAACAAGAAGAGGTCCATCTAGAACAAGAAGAGGTCCATCTAGAACAAGAAGGGGGTCAATCTAGAACAAGAAGAGGTTCACCTAGAACAAGAAGAGGTTCATCTAGAACAAGAAGAGGTTCATCTAGAACAAGAAGAGGTTCATATAGAACAAGAAGAGGTTCATCTAGAACAAGAAGAGGTCTATCTAGAACAAGAAGAGATCCATCTAGAACAAGAAGTGGTTCATCTAGAACAAGAAGAGGTTCATCTAGAACAAGAAGAGGTTCATCTAGAACAAGAAGAAGTCCATCTAGAATAAGAAGAGGTTCATCTAGAACAAGAAGAGGTTCATCTAGAACAAGAAGAGGTTCATCTAGAACAAGAAGAGGTTCATCTAGAACAAGAAGAGGTTCATCTAGAACAAGAAGAGGTTCATCTAGAACAAGAAGAGGTTCATCTAGAACAAGAAGAGGTTCATCTAGAACAAGAAGAGTTTCATCTAGAAACAGAAGAGGTTCATCTAGATCAAGAAGAGGTTCATCTAGAACAAGAAGAGGTTCATCTAGAACAAGAAGAGGTTCATCTAGAACAAGAAGAGGTTCATCTAGAACAAGAAGAGGTTCATCTAGAACAAGAAGATGTCCATCTAGAACAAGAAGAGGTTCATCTAGAACAAGAAGAGGTTCATCTAGAACAAGAAGAGGTTCATCTAGAACAAGAAGAGGTTCATCTAGAACAAGAAGAGGAAAATCTAGATCAAGAAGAGGTTCATCTAGAACAAGAAGAGGTTCATCTAGAACAAGAAGAGGTTCATCTAGAACAAGAAGAGGTTCATCTAGAACAAGAAGAGGTTCATCTAGAACAAGAAGAGGTTCATCTAGAACAAGAAGAGGTTCATCTAGAACAAGAAGAGGTTCATCTAGAACAAGAAGAGGTCCATCTAGAACAAGAAGAGGTTCATCTAGAACAAGAAGAGGTTCATCTAGAACAAGAAGATGTCCATCTAGAACAAGAAGAGGTCCATCTAGAACAAGAAGAGGTCCATCTAGAACAAGAAGGGGGTCAATCTAGAACAAGAAGAGGTTCACCTAGAACAAGAAGAGGTTCATCTAGAACAAGAAGAGGTTCATCTAGAACAATAAGAGGTTCATATAGAACAAGAAGAGGTTCATCTAGAACAAGAAGAGGTCTATCTAGAACAAGAAGAGATCCATCTAGAACAAGAAGTGGTTCATCTAGAACAAGAAGAGGTTCATCTAGAACAAGAAGAGGTTCATCTAGAACAAGAAGAAGTCCATCAAGAATAAGAAGAGGTTCATCTAGAACAAGAAGAGGTTCATCTAGAACAAGAAGAGGTTCATCTAGAACAAGAAGAGGTTCATCTAGAACAAGAAGAGGTTCATCTAGAACAAGAAGAGGTTCATCTAGAACAAGAATAGGTTCATCTAGAACATGAAGAGGTTCATCTAGAACAAGAAGAGGTTCATCTAGAACAAGAAGAGGTTCATCTAGAACAAGAAGAGTTTCATCTAGAAACAGAAGAGGTTCATCTAGATCAAGAAGAGGTTCATCTAGAACAAGAAGAGGTTCATCTAGAACAAGAAGAGGTTCATCTAGAACAAGAAGAGGTTCATCTAGAACAAGAAGAGGTTCATCTAGAACAAGAAGATGTCCATCTAGAACAAGAAGAGGTTCATCTAGAACAAGAAGAGGTTCATCTAGAACAAGAAGAGGTACATCTAGAACAAGAAGAGGTTCATCTAGAACAAGAAGAGGTTCATCTAGAACAAGAAGAGGTTCATCTAGAACAAGAAGAGGTTCATCTAGAAACAGAAGAGGTTCATCTAGATCAAGAAGAGGTTCATCTAGAACAAGAAGAGGTTCATCTAGAACAAGAAGAGGTTCATCTAGAACAAGAAGAGGTTCATCTAGAACAAGAAGAGGTCCATCTAGAACAAGAAGAGGTTCATCTAGAACAAGAAGAGGTTCATCTAGAACAAGAAGAGGTTCATCTAGAACAAGAAGAGGTCCATCTAGAACAAGAAGAGGTTCATCTAGAACAAGAAGAGGTTCATCTAGAACAAGAAGATGTCCATCTAGAACAAGAAGAGGTCCATCTAGAACAAGAAGAGGTCCATCTAGAACAAGAAGGGGGTCAATCTAGAACAAGAAGAGGTTCACCTAGAACAAGAAGAGGTTCATCTAGAACAAGAAGAGGTTCATCTAGAACAAGAAGAGGTTCATATAGAACAAGAAGAGGTTCATCTAGAACAAGAAGAGGTCTATCTAGAACAAGAAGAGATCCATCTAGAACAAGAAGTGGTTCATCTAGAACAAGAAGAGGTTCATCTAGAACAAGAAGAGGTTCATCTAGAACAAGAAGAAGTCCATCTAGAATAAGAAGAGGTTCATCTAGAACAAGAAGAGGTTCATCTAGAACAAGAAGAGGTTCATCTAGAACAAGAAGAGGTTCATCTAGAACAAGAAGAGGTTCATCTAGAACAAGAAGAGTTTCATCTAGAACAAGAATAGGTTCATCTAGAACATGAAGAGGTTCATCTAGAACAAGAAGAGGTTCATCTAGAACAAGAAGAGGTTCATCTAGAACAAGAAGAGGTTCATCTAGAAACAGAAGAGGTTCATCTAGATCAAGAAGAGGTTCATCTAGAACAAGAAGAGGTTCATCTAGAACTAGAAGAGGTTCATCTAGAACAAGAAGAGGTTCATCTAGAACAAGAAGAGGTTCATCTAGAACAAGAAGATGTCCATCTAGAACAAGAAGAGGTTCATCTAGAACAAGAAGAGGTTCATCTAGAACAAGAAGAGGTACATCTAGAACAAGAAGAGGTTCATCTAGAACAAGAAGAGGTTCATCTAGAACAAGAAGAGGTTCATCTAGAACAAGAAGAGGTTCATCTAGAAACAGAAGAGGTTCATCTAGATCAAGAAGAGGTTCATCTAGAACAAGAAGAGGTTCATCTAGAACAAGAAGAGGTTCATCTAGAACAAGAAGAGGTTCATCTAGAACAAGAAGAGGTTCATCTAGAACAAGAAGATGTCCATCTAGAGCAAGAAGAGGTTCATCTAGAACAAGAAGAGGTTCATCTAGAACAAGAAGAGGTACATCTAGAACAAGAAGAGGTCCATCTAGAACAAGAAGAGGTTCATCTAGAACAAGAAGAGGTTCATCTAGAACAAGAAGAGGTTCATCTAGAACAAGAAGAGGTCCATCTAGAACAAGAAGAGGTTCATCTAGAACAAGAAGAGGTTCATCTAGAACAAGAAGAGGTCCATCTAGAACAAGAAGAGGTTCATCTAGAACAAGAAGATGTCCATCTAGAACAAGAAGAGGTCCATCTAGAACAAGAAGAGGTTCATCTAGAACAAGAAGATGTCCATCTAGAACAAGAAGAGGTCCATCTAGAACAAGAAGGGATCCATCTAGAACAAGAAGAGGTTCATCTAGAACAAGAAGAGGTCCATCTAGAACAAGAAGAGGTTCATCTAGAACAAGAAGAGCTTCATCTAGAACAAGAAGAGGTTCATCTAGAACAAGAAGAGGTTCATCTAGAACAAGAAGAGGTCCATCTAGAACAAGAAGAGGTTCATCTAGAACAAGAAGAGGTTCATCTAGAACAAGAAGAGGTTCATCTATAACAAGAAGAGGTCCATCTAGAACAAGAAGAGCTTCATCTAGAACAAGAAGAGGTTCATCTAGAACAAGAAGAGGTCCATCTAGAACAAGAAGAGGTTCATCTAGAACAAGAAGAGGTTCATCTAGAACAAGAAGAGGTCTACCTAGAACAAGAAGGGATCCATCTAGAACAAGAAGAGGTCTATCTAGAACAAGAAGAGGTTCATCTAGAACAAGAAGGGATCCATCTAGAACAAGAAGAGGTTCATTTACAAGAAGAATAAATACATCTACAACATGATGAGGTTCATTTTAACGAATAAAATGTCCATCCTTGGGAAAAAAATGAACTACATATATCTAAAGCAAGAAAAAATCCTTTTCCATCCTTACTAACAAAGAAAGAAAAACCTTAGGTATAAGCGTACTCATAAACCCATTTTTTATATTTTTACTCTAGCCAAAATTTAATTCATTAGCTAGACTCACTGAAATTTATCATCGATATAAAAACCTTGCTTTATTTCAGATAGTTGTTTCTAAATTATCCATCACTTTCACCGTTATTCTGGCTTTCATTTAGCATTTAAAGGCAGTACTCCATTTAGCCTAATCGATTGCAGGGCCGTCATTTTGGAGCGTCTGGAGTGATTTCTTCGACTGCTCGATAATTCGGTGAAAGCTCAATAGCTACTTTCTATATGAAATATATAATTCTATTTTAGTAATAGAACGTTAACTTAGAATAATCATGGTAAAAATTTCATTTAGTGTCCAAATATATTGTAGTAAATTTCAACGGAATAGTTAAATCTAATTAAATGTATTAAAAAAATTTAAATATTTTTCCTGTAATGAATTTTTATATTCAATATATATATATATGCTTTATATCTGGTATCTTTTCATTATTATATTTTTCATATCTAGTATCTTTTCATACATGCTTTATATCTAATACCTCTTCATGCTATTTAGTACTGCAATGAATTGAAAATAATATTATATGAAGTTATATATACGTATGAGTCATCTTTTTAAATAAAATATAATTTTCTCCAGCTGTAACAAAATTTATCACCTACCCTACCTTATTCTATATAAAAAATTGAAAGGTTTTTCAGAAGATTATTACTAATTCATAAATAAGTAATAGATTTTTGTGCTTTATGTGTCACCACATTTAATTTGTGTTTTAATTTTGGGTTAGGTTGAATTGATTTTAATTTCTATCATTTTCAATTTTGTTTAATTTCAGTGTGAAAAGAATATCTGGGACCTTCAAATAACAGATGAGGAAAGTGTCGTTTGTTGTATCCGCTAGTTTGTTGTACTGCACATTTCGTGTTTTTTTAATATCAGGGCACGCCACCTGTAAAAAATTCTATATTTAAAAGACAAGTTAATTAAAATGAATGAAATTAGATTACTCACTTAATTTACATTTTTTATTTTAGTTTAATCAATGAGACCAAAACTTCTGTCTTTACAGTATATACGATAATACATGTTTTAGTACCTTTTATTGTTTAAATAAAAATTTATTTATAAAATACTGTTTATTCCCTATGAAATTATTTTGAAATTAATGCTTTAAGTCAGCTTTGAACTTAATTATGTCCCACTAAATATTTATCTATGTTATAATATTAATTCTGTTTCTCTGCACTATAAAACCTATTAATAAAATATATCAAAAACAGAAAAAATTAAAAATATCACTATTAGCACTTCAACTAATCATTAAATAATGTTGGTTAATTATCCAGTTTGAATCGAAATCAAAGTTTCTACCACCAAATTGTGCTTGTTTCGGTCTCAGAATTATAAATGACACATGTCAACATAAAATTAATGACCTTTATGTAGTTTGCTGTATCCGCTATCTTGTTGTACTGCACACTTCATGATTGCTTAATAACCTGGCTGGGGGTTTTGGCGGGCACCACGCCTCCCCGATACATCTAATTCATAAGTTTTATTTATACCTGGGACCGAAATTTCCTAGAACCGCTTGTTTCATACGGTAAATAGTGTCTCGAAAAGAGAGGTAAAAATTCAGGCGAGCCGGACCCAGATTTGCACCTAACCGGACATTTTCCTTTGAATTTGTAAACCGAGAGGTTATATTAGCTAGCTAACTGGACCTTGTCCTAACCAGATTTGCTAACCCACCGTTCCTTCAATTTCCGGACGTCCGGAATAGATCTCGATATAACCTCATAATTTCCAGATTTTAGTAAAAATCTTTGTATAGAACAAATTCTTAATCTAATTTAATAAATATTACGTTCGTACGTTAAATTTATCTCCTAAAGAATCAAGCCGGACTTGAAATTTAGTCGTTCTTCAAAACTAGATTTATTATTTTTTAATCTAAATACCATAGGTTAGCCGGACATTAAAATTAGCCTATTTTTTTAACTAAATATCATAGGTTAGCCGGACATTAAAATTAGCCTATTTTTTAAACTAAATATCATAGGTTAGCTGGACATTGAAATTAGGTTATTTATTTTTCAAACTGAATTCCAAAGGTTTGTGGGACGTCATAATAATTTGAACTATTTATTTTATTAATAAATTTCGAATATAGCGTATGAAATACAACAAGCTATGCATTATAACAGACTGCTTACTTGTCACTTTTAATACTTGCTCAATGCTAATATGTAACAGTTTCTATAATATTAATATGTGGGGAATAAAAGTCGTATACAGAATCAAAGTAAACTTCACAAAATTAAACACGAGTTTACACAATAATTGTGTATATGTATAAATGAAATCATTTTCAACAAATCATACATTTATATGATTAATGCATTTGTTATTAACTTGGAACATTATTTTTAACAAAGAAATACAATCTCACATATCTAACTCTTCCTTCATTAAACTTCTAATTTTCTTTATGGTAAATTTACTAACAAGATCAGAGGGTAGTAGTTTCATAATCTCTACAACAGATATTCTTCCTTTAGAAGTAAATAACCTATGAGCCACATTTCTCTGTTTGAAGGAGGTCATCAAAGACGATATTTCTGATTTCAGATTCTTTTCAGCATCGGTCTGTTCATTCCTCACTCTATTGCGTAGTTTTACATGATTTGAAGCTGAATTTTCATCAATACAAGAAAAACCGGAAAAATTGAGAGCTGTCGAGAGACGTCTAGAATTTCCCATATCAATTGAAGAAACCGCTCCAACTTGGAAAGAATTCTCTTCATTCCCTTTCCCTATCACATCTTCCTCAGTCTTTCCTGCAATCACTTCCTCTTCAGTCTTTCCTGCAATCACTTCCTCTTCAGTCTCCCCTGCTATCTCATCTTCTTCAGTCTCCCCTGCTATCTCATCTTCTTCAGTCTCCCCTGCTATCTCATCTTCTTCAGTCTCCCCTGCTATCTCATCTTCTTCAGTCTCCCCTGCTATCTCATCTTCTTCAGTCTCCCCTGCTATCTCATCTTCTTCAGTCTCCCCTGCTATCTCATCTTCTTCAGTCTCCCCTGCTATCTCATCTTCTCCTGTGAACTTCAATCTGGAAAAGAAATAATTTTTTAATTGAAATTATAATTAAATAGTAAACTTGAAAATATATTTTGTCAATAAATAATTTATATAATTCATATAACCTTACATTTTTCGACACGGAAGTTTCGATACCTCCCTCTTCAGTGCATCGTGTTTGGGATGTGGATGCTCCAACGTTGAAAATACCAACACCGTCACGGTGTTTCCTACCACTTAAAACTTTACGCACCGATACAGATGAAGACGTAAAATCATAGAAATCATCGGCAGTTTTCTTATCGTGACCCATTGATCTGGCAATGTGGTTGAGAGTTGTTTCTGACAAATCCTTATCTCTATTGATTGTGATTGTAGACCCTCTCACTATTCTGGTTGATAGTTTCCTCTCAGAATCTATTGGAATTCTGTTTAAGACACTCAAGACACCTGAAAGAGACAGCTCCTCATCTAATTTTGAATTGATCTTAGAAAATGAAGGGAAAACCACCTCGCAAAATCTGTTACTCGAAATTTTGGGCCTCAAATCAAGTATAAATTTCTTTAAAACATCAAATTCCAAATTATGGTATACAACGGGGGCAGATTTCCCGTTATGAGCATTTTTGTTGTGCATAACGTTCACTTGGTAGTACTTAGTTTCATCTATCAAAATTTCTTCGGCTTCTTCTACTTCATGCAAGGTCATTTTTGCAAGCTCAAGCGATCTTCTAGCAATTCGCACAGCTCCGATGGTTATAAGCGAGTTCCGCACCGATGCTATTTCTCTTTTACTGTAATTCAGATGTAAACCTTTCTTCATGTCATCGTTAACCGCAAGGATATGCTTGTGTAACTTGCTCATTATATCGTTTAGTTCACCTTCTGTAAGAAGTTTCTTCTTAGCCTTCAATTTTATAGCCATCATGTCTCTCCCTTTCATTTTATTCAGTATTTCAATTTCAGAATTTATTTCATTTTTAATTTCTTCATATTTGAAACCATTTCTCATCAATTCCAAGTTATCATCTTCGTCTCTTCGGATTGGACTGTCGATATCTTTGAGAAGGAAAAGCATGAATAGTTTAAATTGTTCAATATATTTTATTTTTGAAGAATTAGATATTTTCTTATCACGGAACAAAATTAACATCTTCCTAATTTCTTTGCTGTTCGTGATAGATTTTATCGTAATATCTCCATGCACAGCTTCATACGACAATATGCAGTCTACTGCCATACGAACAATTCGTTCAGGGTTCTTTTTCTTCCTACTGGTGAGAACTCTAACGTATGAATCTTTGTACTCCTTTAGCACTGCTGAATAATTCCTATTATCTTTATAGACTAGATTATTATACTTTTTCTGTATCAATACGAGAGAGTCCCTAAGAGTAACGTATTGCTCTTCATTTTCAGCATTGTTAATTTTTTCTCTTGTGGAATGGATATCTTCTCTTATTTTTTTTCTCTCTTCGATCTCACATTTTTGGGATTCTACGTTGATTTCGTTCATTTTCTTAGCCTCTTCTAGCTCTTCACCTGCCAACTCTACTTGTTTGCCATTTTCTTTTTTAATGTAGCATTTAGGAATTACTGGAGCATTTCTAACCAAATTTGAGTAGTTTGGATCATTGTTAGTCAATTTGTGATCTTTTTTTAGGTGAGAGGTCATGTTTTTCTGGAGAGAACCACACAATAAACATTTCTTGTGATTCAGTCGTCTCTGAACCAATTCCAATCGTTTAGGTGCTTTTTTCAACAGTACCCTGGGGTTGCATGTACTGGATGTTGCTTCTTTTTGTCCTTCACATTTCTTATTTTTCTCTAATAACTTTGCCATTATTGTAGCAAATTCCATCTGATCACGCGAGAGAAACTTGTGAACATCCTCCAAGTGCCTTCTAATCTTGAACGTCTTTGCTGTACAATGTTGCATTGGGCATGAGAGTTTATGCGAACCGTCCTTTGCAATGACGGATTCGGACTCGCTGGAATCATCTGGTATAGATTTGACAGTCTCATCAGCACCCAAAATGTCATCTGCTCTTAAACAATACTGGTAATTCAGTAGAAAATTATTAACCAAACCAGTAACAGAGTTTTTATATTTTTCTTGTTCATTTCTCAAATTGATAGCAGTTGAATGTAAAAGATCTGTAACTGTCATCCTGCGAGTGTAAGAGTAGCTTTCAGAGGAGAAATGACACTTCGATAATGGGAAATTAAATGCAGCTTGCAGCAAATTGATATTGACTTTGTTTTCCCTCCATTCTCTCAGAATTTTTGAAAACTAGAATGATAAAAAAAAAATATTTTTAATTGACAGAATTGATAACGAGGTAAATGAATGACTACGATTCTAATTATTAGAATAAGATGTAATTATATCCTTACAAAATTAATTATTCAAATGACAGTCTCAGTATTATACAATTTAAATATTCAAAATAATAATTATACATGTTTCTCAGATACTATATTGTCATATAAATATTCAAAAATAAATGTTAATGAATTTAAAATTTGCTTAAATTAAGTTCACTCACATCGAATTCAGAAGTAGATAGGTCAGGAGCATGGTTTTCCATTTTCAGAGGATAGGGTAGGAATAGCTAACCAAGAAGCGGTAAATTTATAAATAGTTGTATTGAAACCTGTAATTGAAAATTATTGTAAAATACACTAAGAATTAACTAGTACTATATAATTCAAGCAATAAAGTAAATGTGATTGTATTAAGATTCTTTAAACTAAGACTTCAAATGAAGCTACTATTAAATATTAATTTTTAACTCAAACCATTCTAATTTGCTAACAGAAGATACTATCCTGAATGTATTAAATTGTACGAAAACCGCTAAAAATGCAGGAGACTTTTGAGTGAAATTAGTTAATGCAAAAGGAGTAATCTTTTTTATATTACTCAATAAAAATATATTATGAATATTAAATATCTGTTTTATTTATAGAGTGCTAAGTAAAATATTTATAGAGCTATATGAACTGATCAAAGAATAGTTAAGAGATGTATTTTGTCACGTGAAATTAGTTTGGGATACAGTTTAGACTTCAAAATAATCAGTATTTTAAATTGAGACTTAATGAATGTTCCACTTTTTGAAACTTGTGATTGTGAATAATGATGGAAAGCCAACAACCTCTTATTTCAGAGTTAATTTGGTAGTAGTACTGCAATAGTATAGAAATAAAGTAGCGTACTGTGAAAAATGTTAACACTGTTAAAGTTACACGTATAAATTAGTAGCACTCATTAAAGTCTCGAACCTATTAATTTATCTAATTTAATTCTCACATAAGATATGCATGGTTTAAATGTTGTATCCAGTTTGTGAAGTTAAATTTTAAAATTATAATGCTAATTAGTGATACAGTGAATGGTTGAAAGAGGTATTTACATGATACGCCGCAATTTACCTAATCTACCCTAGCTGCTTCGAGTTAATTCTTCAAGTGACTAGTTCTAATCTTATTATATTTGATATGAGATTAAGAGATTTAATTTCAGATTTTAGCTGATCCTTTAGTTGGTATCATGGATACAATTAAATTGAGTACCTTAAATTAAATACCTTAATATTACTTGAACGATAATGTGACGATGATCGGCAATTCGGTAATGATCCTATAAATATTATTAGCTATACAATAGCCTAACTGTGTCTAAAATCTGTGATTCGTATTAGCATTTCTATCTTGTTACAGAACTCTATTGATTAATGCGCTACAACTCAACTGCCTTTAATCTTAAATAATAGACTGGTGAACATTAATAATATATACTATTAAAATATATAGTTGAACCCTACCAAATACTACCTAGAGTTCACTTTCCATAAAGAATAAAATAAGAGTTATACCACAAAGATAGAAGTCAGGAGAAAAAGGCACTAAAAATTAAGTTGTACTACTCACTGTTGATCACACACAACTAATGAAAATTTCAAACTAAGAGAATAGATTTTGATATGCTTTATAATTGCCAGATGTCACTAATATATTAACTTATTTTTCTCTAACCTGCCAATTTTAGTTTGGGCTACGCACATTTATTTTAAGGTGACTTTTTCATTAAACTATATCTTTTGAAAAAGGTTTTGAACAGTATTTAGAACATGCTACATCGATGTAGCGTGCTCCATATTCCTTGTACGGTACAAATTCAAAGAGAAAACATCTATATTTACTGTAGTTTTTCTTATTTTCTTAAAAATAAATTTTTTTGTGCTAGTATTACAGGCCGAGTAACCCACCCAATTGCCGGACATTTTTATATCTGAAGTGGGGGGAAGGGGAGAGGGGTGGGGTTAGAGGTGGAGCATTAGAGGTGGAGCAACTTTTTTTTGACACACATTTTACTTAAATAAGAAGATATAACTCTCAATTTCAGTACAATAACTGAAATTCATTTAAAGGTTGTAATACTGAGAATACATAATTAAACGAAATTGGTTGGTTGCAAGTGATTTATGAAGATTTTGATATGGTTTTACGTTTGTCAAAGTGCATTACGCATTTCATTTGTCTTTTAAGTAGTTGAAAATAGTGTGAATAATACACTCTTCTCAGTATTCAATATGGAAGCGAACAACTCTCAAGTTGGACGTTGGTCATTCACTCTCAATAATTTTGATAGGAACTGCAATTATGCAGATCATTTCAAAGTTCATGACTTCAAGGTGAAAGGTGTGTTTTTGGCCGTGAAGTGGGTACAGCAGGTGGTATACCCCATATGCAGGGATACCTCGAATTATGGCGGACAATGAGGTTGGCACATATGAAAAAGATACTGCCTCGGGCACATTGGTCACCGGCTAGAGAATCTTCTCTTGTGAACTATCGCTACTGTGTAAAAGGTGAGGAGAATTTCTAATAAATTACTGTTCAGTATAGTCCTACATAGGCATGATAGACATATATTTATATTGAATAGATTGGCAGGTAGATTAGATCAAATTTTATATATTGTAGTTCTTCTTTAGTGATGAAAAGTCTTCGGGTATTTCATTGTAGAATTTTCTTTGCTATTTTAGGTACTGTTTTCTGTTAACTATTAAATAGTTAACATTTCTTTTGAGATATTTGAAAGGTCTATTTATTTTCTGGGTGTCTATTTAGAGTTCCATAGTAAAAGACAGGGCGTAATTAAAGAGTAGATAAATTTTTAAGTTTAAACAATTTCGTGTTCTACGTTGAAGGGAGATTATTAAAATTCATCCAGTAAACCAATTACAGTATGATTAGAATAATTGTACATGCTACGCTTTATTTTAAATTAGTGACCAAATCAACTTAAACTTAATGAATTGCAACTATATATTACACTGTTACATAAAGAGTAATTGATGCTACAATTTCCCTATTACTAAGAGTTCGAATCTATGTCTTCGAATGATTATTCTTATATATAACCTACGTAAATTTACTGACTGAAAAGTTTCTTGTATCTGACAGTTAAATTTGATAGTTCTGTTTTATTTATTCATTTTTAGGTTAATAATTTTACGATGAAGTCCTTTACTTTTTCTACTCAATATATTGAAAATATCTTATTGTTAGTGATAGTAATCAAATTATATTGAAAGCTTCATATTAAAATTTTTTCAGAGAACGATTATGTAATCGTCGGAGATTTCTCAGCAGAAGAGGCTGGAAGCTCTGCAGCTAATAATAGGGATGCTACTAGACCTTGTGGAATTGGCATAATTGTTAGAGGATTATTAGCAAAGCCATATGCTAACCAAGTGAGAGTGTCGAGAGAGTATTCTCTCAACTACCTTTTTTACGAAAGGACTACGAAAATGATTCGGGATATGAGAGTTCATCATAAGGAGTACAGTGCCTGGAAGAAAAAGCTTCTTTATTCTTGGCAATACCAAGTTTTGAGCAAAATAATGACTCAAAATGATAGATCTGTGTTGTGGGTCTTGGATAAGGAAGGAAACCACGGAAAAACCTTTTTAGGTCTCTACCTATCATACCTCTATGGTTTCCAGTACTTCAACAGTGTTCTCAACATCAGAGATATAGTAAGTCTCATCAATCCATCATCTAATGGTATTGTTCTTGATATTTCCAGAGCATGTGCTCAATCATTCGACTATTCATCTCTGGAAAGCTTGAAAAATGGAGTGCTAGTATCCGGCAAGTACAGGGGAGAATACAAGCGCCTCAAATCGACAAAATTAGTATGTTTTGCCAACTTCTATCCAGTCTATGGCCAATTATCTGCGGACAGGTGGGATATTCTTACTCTTGGAGAAGGAGATTTAACTAATCTCGAGAAACATCAGATAGTCTCTCCTAACACACAGTACCCATGTCAGAAGCCATTGCCGTTACCCGATCTATCTGATGACTTCAACCTGAGGACTTACCTGCTTGACAGACTCCCTTCGTTAAATCATTATGAAATGATAGACGAAGAGATACCAGTTGTAGAGACTAATGAATTTCCATACCCACCTGCAGTTGCTTCTACTTCTGCTGGTAAATATAATTGAAAATATTTTGATTAATTAATTTTCAAGTGTAATTTTCTTATTCTAAATGTATTAATATCTATCTTAATGTATTTCTTTCAGTTTCTAACTTCAACAACGAAGCCCGAGAAGAAAGACCTATTGTTTGCTTAATTCATCCTAACCGTAAGTACTGAAAGAAAATTTCGAATAATTCAATTTTATTACATAGATTTTTTTAAACTAATCCAAATATATTGCTACGTTCAATACAGAGACTGCTTTCAAGAAAGGATGCCCCTGCCGACAAAAGGGAAATAGAAACCGAACTGATGAAGTGCGGGGCGATGGTGAGAGCATGGCACTGAGGGACCACACGCGGATAATTCCACTTGGTGAACAGGCGCCGGACACTCCATCGAGGAACCAGGCGCCGGACACTCCATCGAGGAACCAGGTGCACGCAACTCCATCAAGGAACCAGGTGCACGCAACTCCATCAAGGAACCAGGTGCACGCAACTCCATCAAGGAACCAGGTGCACGCAACTCCATCAAGGAACCAGGTACACGCAACTCCATCAAGGAACCAGGTGCACGCAACTCCAAGGAACCAGGTGCACGCAACTCCATCAAGGAACCAGGTGCACGCAACTCCATCAAGGAACCAGGTGCACGCAACTCCATCAAGGAACCAGGTGCACGCAACTCCATCAAGGAACCAGGTGCACGCAACTCCATCAAGGAACCAGGTGCTCGTTGGTCAACACATAATGCATGCCCATGGTACTCCATCAAGAGCCCAAATACGAGGAACTCCATCCAGGGATATTATTCAGAGAGTTTCATCTAGAGGTGAGTCTTGTATTCTCAATTTTATAAATTTTGCACAATTAAATGCACCACTTCATCTAAGTTCTAAATCATTTATCGAGAAATTAAAATTAAACTGAAGAGCATCAGAATTTTTTATTTGCATCAAAAACAACTATGACTAATTTAATTATTTTTAGTAGCGTTGTGAATAACTTCAATAAATCTTGTTACGGTTAAATTTGTGTTGATTTCTTTTTCATATGATTTGAAATATTTCCTCAATTTGATTTCAGATCTCGATCTCGAATGGATAAATGCCATAGCTCGTCAATCTCATTGTCCATCTGAGTCTTCATCAATCCCGTTGAATGCTTCAGGGAATATAATACCTGGTCAAAGTAAGAAGACTAAGAGGAAATCGAAGCTGTCGCTCTCTCTTGATAGGAGAAAAAGAAGTGGGTGAACTACTTGATACTGTATATATAAATAATAAAATATTTGAAATAGAGTGTTAAGAAGACTACCACTTCAAATGAATAAATATTTTATAAAAACTATTCCAGGAACTTCCATCCCTGTTTTGGAAACTACATCAGACAGTGATGATGACTTCGTCATCATTTCCAAGAAATAAACATAAAATACTTGTATTTTGTTTCAAATTGAACCTTTTAAAAACTCTATTAACTAAGTTCCACAATCCATTATAGTTTCTTTAATATAAAATTTAACTTTATAAGTTACTCAGCTCATACGAAAATACAACAGTCGAATACCTTTACAATTACCTTCACTACCTTATATTCATGACCTAGCCTTGTTATTTACTTGATCATCTAACCAACTAATTTATCAACCAATATCATAGTTATTTCTTTCATCTAACCTATTTATTTATTAATAGACCTCATGAAAAAATTTGACCTAGCCTTGTTATTTACTTGATCATCTAACCAACTAATTTATCAACCAATATCATAGTTATTTCTTTCATCTAACCTATTTATTTATTAATAGACCTCATGAAAAAATTTACCAAAAATAATATTATCTTGAGATACCAGGAAATGTATCCAAAGAATTTATAAAGATTAATCTGAGCAATCCATTATTTCATAATGAAAAATTAAACAATATTCCTTCGAAATAAATAGTCGTGTTAGATTGGTCCCAGAAAATAAATGGTCTATTCTAATTGTTAGCCGGACCTGACTCCACTTTACGATTTATTAGGGTAAATAGTGTCTCGAAAAGAGAGGTAAAAATTCAGGCGAGCCGGACCCAGATTTGCACCTAACCGGACATTTTCCTTTGAATTTGTAAACCGAGAGGTTATATTAGCTAGCTAACTGGACCTTGTCCTAACCAGATTTGCTAACCCACCGTTCCTTCAATTTCCGGACGTCCGGAATAGATCTCGATATAACCTCATAATTTCCAGATTTTAGTAAAAATCTTTGTATAGAACAAATTCTTAATCTAATTTAATAAATATTACGTTCGTACGTTAAATTTATCTCCTAAAGAATCAAGCCGGACTTGAAATTTAGTCGTTCTTCAAAACTAGATTTATTATTTTTTAATCTAAATACCATAGGTTAGCCGGACATTAAAATTAGCCTATTTTTTTAACTAAATATCATAGGTTAGCCGGACATTAAAATTAGCCTATTTTTTAAACTAAATATCATAGGTTAGCTGGACATTGAAATTAGGTTATTTATTTTTCAAACTGAATTCCAAAGGTTTGTGGGACGTCATAATAATTTGAACTATTTATTTTATTAATAAATTTCGAATATAGCGTATGAAATACAACAAGCTATGCATTATAACAGACTGCTTACTTGTCACTTTTAATACTTGCTCAATGCTAATATGTAACAGTTTCTATAATATTAATATGTGGGGAATAAAAGTCGTATACAGAATCAAAGTAAACTTCACAAAATTAAACACGAGTTTACACAATAATTGTGTATATGTATAAATGAAATCATTTTCAACAAATCATACATTTATATGATTAATGCATTTGTTATTAACTTGGAACATTATTTTTAACAAAGAAATACAATCTAACATATCTAACTCTTCCTTCATTAAACTTCTAATTTTCTTTATGGTAAATTTACTAACAAGATCAGAGGGTAGTAGTTTCATAATCTCTACAACAGATATTCTTCCTTTAGAAGTAAATAACCTATGAGCCACATTTCTCTGTTTGAAGGAGGTCATCAAAGACGATATTTCTGATTTCAGATTCTTTTCAGCATCGGTCTGTTCATTCCTCACTCTATTGCGTAGTTTTACATGATTTGAAGCTGAATTTTCATCAATACAAGAAAAACCGGAAAAATTGAGAGCTGTCGAGAGACGTCTAGAATTTCCCATATCAATTGAAGAAACCGCTCCAACTTGGAAAGAATTCTCTTCATTCCCTTTCCCTATCACATCTTCCTCAGTCTTTCCTGCAATCACTTCCTCTTCAGTCTTTCCTGCAATCACTTCCTCTTCAGTCTCCCCTGCTATCTCATCTTCTTCAGTCTCCCCTGCTATCTCATCTTCTTCAGTCTCCCCTGCTATCTCATCTTCTTCAGTCTCCCCTGCTATCTCATCTTCTTCAGTCTCCCCTGCTATCTCATCTTCTTCAGTCTCCCCTGCTATCTCATCTTCTTCAGTCTCCCCTGCTATCTCATCTTCTTCAGTCTCCCCTGCTATCTCATCTTCTCCTGTGAACTTCAATCTGGAAAAGAAATAATTTTTTAATTGAAATTATAATTAAATAGTAAACTTGAAAATATATTTTGTCAATAAATAATTTATATAATTCATATAACCTTACATTTTTCGACACGGAAGTTTCGATACCTCCCTCTTCAGTGCATCGTGTTTGGGATGTGGATGCTCCAACGTTGAAAATACCAACACCGTCACGGTGTTTCCTACCACTTAAAACTTTACGCACCGATACAGATGAAGACGTAAAATCATAGAAATCATCGGCAGTTTTCTTATCGTGACCCATTGATCTGGCAATGTGGTTGAGAGTTGTTTCTGACAAATCCTTATCTCTATTGATTGTGATTGTAGACCCTCTCACTATTCTGGTTGATAGTTTCCTCTCAGAATCTATTGGAATTCTGTTTAAGACACTCAAGACACCTGAAAGAGACAGCTCCTCATCTAATTTTGAATTGATCTTAGAAAATGAAGGGAAAACCACCTCGCAAAATCTGTTACTCGAAATTTTGGGCCTCAAATCAAGTATAAATTTCTTTAAAACATCAAATTCCAAATTATGGTATACAACGGGGGCAGATTTCCCGTTATGAGCATTTTTGTTGTGCATAACGTTCACTTGGTAGTACTTAGTTTCATCTATCAAAATTTCTTCGGCTTCTTCTACTTCATGCAAGGTCATTTTTGCAAGCTCAAGCGATCTTCTAGCAATTCGCACAGCTCCGATGGTTATAAGCGAGTTCCGCACCGATGCTATTTCTCTTTTACTGTAATTCAGATGTAAACCTTTCTTCATGTCATCGTTAACCGCAAGGATATGCTTGTGTAACTTGCTCATTATATCGTTTAGTTCACCTTCTGTAAGAAGTTTCTTCTTAGCCTTCAATTTTATAGCCATCATGTCTCTCCCTTTCATTTTATTCAGTATTTCAATTTCAGAATTTATTTCATTTTTAATTTCTTCATATTTGAAACCATTTCTCATCAATTCCAAGTTATCATCTTCGTCTCTTCGGATTGGACTGTCGATATCTTTGAGAAGGAAAAGCATGAATAGTTTAAATTGTTCAATATATTTTATTTTTGAAGAATTAGATATTTTCTTATCACGGAACAAAATTAACATCTTCCTAATTTCTTTGCTGTTCGTGATAGATTTTATCGTAATATCTCCATGCACAGCTTCATACGACAATATGCAGTCTACTGCCATACGAACAATTCGTTCAGGGTTCTTTTTCTTCCTACTGGTGAGAACTCTAACGTATGAATCTTTGTACTCCTTTAGCACTGCTGAATAATTCCTATTATCTTTATAGACTAGATTATTATACTTTTTCTGTATCAATACGAGAGAGTCCCTAAGAGTAACGTATTGCTCTTCATTTTCAGCATTGTTAATTTTTTCTCTTGTGGAATGGATATCTTCTCTTATTTTTTTTCTCTCTTCGATCTCACATTTTTGGGATTCTACGTTGATTTCGTTCATTTTCTTAGCCTCTTCTAGCTCTTCACCTGCCAACTCTACTTGTTTGCCATTTTCTTTTTTAATGTAGCATTTAGGAATTACTGGAGCATTTCTAACCAAATTTGAGTAGTTTGGATCATTGTTAGTCAATTTGTGATCTTTTTTTAGGTGAGAGGTCATGTTTTTCTGGAGAGAACCACACAATAAACATTTCTTGTGATTCAGTCGTCTCTGAACCAATTCCAATCGTTTAGGTGCTTTTTTCAACAGTACCCTGGGGTTGCATGTACTGGATGTTGCTTCTTTTTGTCCTTCACATTTCTTATTTTTCTCTAATAACTTTGCCATTATTGTAGCAAATTCCATCTGATCACGCGAGAGAAACTTGTGAACATCCTCCAAGTGCCTTCTAATCTTGAACGTCTTTGCTGTACAATGTTGCATTGGGCATGAGAGTTTATGCGAACCGTCCTTTGCAATGACGGATTCGGACTCGCTGGAATCATCTGGTATAGATTTGACAGTCTCATCAGCACCCAAAATGTCATCTGCTCTTAAACAATACTGGTAATTCAGTAGAAAATTATTAACCAAACCAGTAACAGAGTTTTTATATTTTTCTTGTTCATTTCTCAAATTGATAGCAGTTGAATGTAAAAGATCTGTAACTGTCATCCTGCGAGTGTAAGAGTAGCTTTCAGAGGAGAAATGACACTTCGATAATGGGAAATTAAATGCAGCTTGCAGCAAATTGATATTGACTTTGTTTTCCCTCCATTCTCTCAGAATTTTTGAAAACTAGAATGATAAAAAAAAAATATTTTTAATTGACAGAATTGATAACGAGGTAAATGAATGACTACGATTCTAATTATTAGAATAAGATGTAATTATATCCTTACAAAATTAATTATTCAAATGACAGTCTCAGTATTATACAATTTAAATATTCAAAATAATAATTATACATGTTTCTCAGATACTATATTGTCATATAAATATTCAAAAATAAATGTTAATGAATTTAAAATTTGCTTAAATTAAGTTCACTCACATCGAATTCAGAAGTAGATAGGTCAGGAGCATGGTTTTCCATTTTCAGAGGATAGGGTAGGAATAGCTAACCAAGAAGCGGTAAATTTATAAATAGTTGTATTGAAACCTGTAATTGAAAATTATTGTAAAATACACTAAGAATTAACTAGTACTATATAATTCAAGCAATAAAGTAAATGTGATTGTATTAAGATTCTTTAAACTAAGACTTCAAATGAAGCTACTATTAAATATTAATTTTTAACTCAAACCATTCTAATTTGCTAACAGAAGATACTATCCTGAATGTATTAAATTGTACGAAAACCGCTAAAAATGCAGGAGACTTTTGAGTGAAATTAGTTAATGCAAAAGGAGTAATCTTTTTTATATTACTCAATAAAAATATATTATGAATATTAAATATCTGTTTTATTTATAGAGTGCTAAGTAAAATATTTATAGAGCTATATGAACTGATCAAAGAATAGTTAAGAGATGTATTTTGTCACGTGAAATTAGTTTGGGATACAGTTTAGACTTCAAAATAATCAGTATTTTAAATTGAGACTTAATGAATGTTCCACTTTTTGAAACTTGTGATTGTGAATAATGATGGAAAGCCAACAACCTCTTATTTCAGAGTTAATTTGGTAGTAGTACTGCAATAGTATAGAAATAAAGTAGCGTACTGTGAAAAATGTTAACACTGTTAAAGTTACACGTATAAATTAGTAGCACTCATTAAAGTCTCGAACCTATTAATTTATCTAATTTAATTCTCACATAAGATATGCATGGTTTAAATGTTGTATCCAGTTTGTGAAGTTAAATTTTAAAATTATAATGCTAATTAGTGATACAGTGAATGGTTGAAAGAGGTATTTACATGATACGCCGCAATTTACCTAATCTACCCTAGCTGCTTCGAGTTAATTCTTCAAGTGACTAGTTCTAATCTTATTATATTTGATATGAGATTAAGAGATTTAATTTCAGATTTTAGCTGATCCTTTAGTTGGTATCATGGATACAATTAAATTGAGTACCTTAAATTAAATACCTTAATATTACTTGAACGATAATGTGACGATGATCGGCAATTCGGTAATGATCCTATAAATATTATTAGCTATACAATAGCCTAACTGTGTCTAAAATCTGTGATTCGTATTAGCATTTCTATCTTGTTACAGAACTCTATTGATTAATGCGCTACAACTCAACTGCCTTTAATCTTAAATAATAGACTGGTGAACATTAATAATATATACTATTAAAATATATAGTTGAACCCTACCAAATACTACCTAG
>CANNZV010003325.1:0-66422 GCA_947561585.1 Caprella mutica
AATAAACAAAATGGCTGTCAGGATGACGTGATATTCTTAACTCTTAAACATGTATTGAACTGGTTAAATATAGAAAAAGTTATAGCTATTCAATGAATATAAGCATAGTATTAAGAATACTGGTAAATCAAAATATACAGTATACCTAATTAACACAAAATACCTTTCTATTATAAGTACAGCTAATTGTTTTAATTTAAGATTTTCGGTTCTAGACATGTATGGGACAATTATCTGGACTTGTACATGTTTTTAAGTATTTACAATTAGCCTAATATTTAAGAAATAATACGATCGGAAAATTTAGATTTGAATTTGATAAATTATAAAGCACTAGTTTAAACATTACTGTTCATTCAATTAGGTATTTTGAGTAAATATATTAAACTGAAAGAATGTACATAGGTACTAGGGACGGGTAACTTATGAATTATCAATCAGTTTCACATCTTCGGTCTTATACATTCCTAAGAAAGAAACTAGCAATATCATAATTATTATTACTTTAATTGGTATCGAATGAATGCCATTGATAATTAAAATAATAATATTATTAGGTAGCCTATTTCTTTTGTTTTTATTCTTTAACCAAAGATGCTATTCAGGGTTTCTGTGAGACTTCAATGGTCTGGTTTTCTTTTGGTTCAAAAGAGAAAAAGAATAGTTTTACGGTACCTAATGGTTACTGGAAATGTGGTAGCAAACTAGGTATGATAATTGATATTATCATTCTGTATACCTAGGTACTGTCTTGCATTAAATAAATAAAATACTATGATGAAAACTGTAGAAGATGTTATCAGAAAAATATTAAGGTAAACAAAAACAAGCTTGCAAAATTATGGTACCAGTCTGTCTGATTTTCTACTGATTCTTAAGATAAGAAGAAAAAGAATTTTAGAATTTGGTGGCAAATGATATTAGGTACCTGGCTATACAGTATACTTAGACAGTTTAGTTAGCTTGGTAGTAATAGGTAGCTACTCTATTTTGATAATTAAATAAAATACTACCATTTAAACTGTAATAAGTAATATTAATTACACTGATTTGAACTTTTATTACTAGTTTGAATTGTCCTGAAAGATTTCTTCCTAACTAGTCGGTGGAATTTTGTAATTTAACATACAGTGGCGGTGGCGCAACTTAATTTTCCTGCTCATGGCGGTGGAATGGGCAAAAATATGGTGACTTTTTCGGTGGAATTATTCCTATATAAGGCATGTCGGTGGAGTTCCATGCACCAAATACAGACTGGTATGCTACAATGTTATTTTCAATATTTTGGAGAGAATTTATGAAAATTTGATCATTTTGGAGAGAATTTGTTGAATTTTGGAGAGAGCTGGAGAGAGAAATGGTGAGTTTATGAGACATACTATTTTACTTGGGTCTGCAGAATGCGTCTCTTCTCCCGCAGAGACTTTAATTTGAGAGAGAGCTACTCTCTGACTCTCAGCAGCAGATTCTGAATCTCCCGCAGCTAAATTAATGGTAACATAGGAATTAATTCAAAATCTCCCGCAGCTAAATTAATGGTAACATAGGAATTAATTCAAGATCTCCCGCAGAGATCTCCAATTTCTAAAAATTCAATCAAAAACTCCCGCAGAGCCAAGTAAAATAGTAGGTCTCATAAACTCGCCATTTGTCTCTCCAGCTCTCTCCAAAATTCAACAAATTCTCTCCAAAATGATCAAATTTTCATAAATTCTCTCCAAAATAACATTGTAGCATAGGAGAAAAATAGATAAAACTCGCCATTTGCAATTGAAGGGCTCAAAATAACTCACAAACTCGCCATTAAAATGGCGAGTTTAGACATGCTTTATTACTTGGCCGCAGAGAGTCTTAGAAAAATGTTCCATATTCTGCAGACTGGACAGTTGGTTATGATTGACCTTTGTACGAATTTTGGAGACGAAAAAATGATTCGTTAATGAGTAAAATCGTTTAATAAGTGACATCATTATGTCTTACTTTTTCAGCACCGCCCGGAGCCACGTGGGACCGCCCGGAGCTACCCAGGGACAAAATTCTACTGCACGAGCACATTATATCGTACAATAGAATCGTACATAGAAAATGTACGGGGTTCAGCTATGCGTGGAATAGATTAAATATCCCTTCCAAGATATATTAGCTTTGAATAGTACTGATTATAATTATTATTGATTGAATAGAGTTCGTATATGTATAGATAAAATATAAGCAAGCTATGATGAAGGTAATAAGTCCATTATAATTATTATCGTGTGAAATAAATTATGAAGAACACTAATTAATCATTATATTAAATTGTTAATGTAATTAGCTGAAAATATAGAAAGTTGACATATATACTTATACTGTGCCCAATTATGGGTGTGATGAAACTGAAGATATTGTGATGAAGTAAATAGCAGCAATGTTCAAAGTTCAGTCCATCCTGTTAGTAGTCAGTCGTGAATAGGGTAGAAACGTGCGATATATTGAATGTACACTCATGTTTTACAAAGCTAATAAAATACTGACAAATGATAAGATTCCTAGATCTGTATAGCAATAATATGTTACAAAAAGATAAAAAGCAGTTCCCAATTAGAAGGAAAATATATGTTATGATAGTTAATGACGTACCATCAGTTAATTTGCAGTGTCCGGTACTGCCCGGTAGCATCAAGCTAGTTTCATCCGGTATCTCCTGGTAGGATCTAACAGCGTCTGGTACCACCTGGTAGAATCTGGTACAGTGTATTATGTATCTGATCATTTATAGAAACATAATCAATATTTAATTAGGGAGTGCATTTTAGTAATTGATTGGCGGGTTATCTCTTATTTATTTATTATTAGTTTTTCCTATCTGACTCCATTTTACTTTATCTCCATTTAATTACATTTTGGCTAAACTGATAATTGCTTGGATTGAAATGAAATTACGAGTTAGATAATCAGGATATTTATTCAAATAAATCACATCACCTGGTAATTAGCATATGAGAGTGGACTTCGGATTCTCTTGAGGATGTTCGTCAGCTAGCTTCCTGTTGTAAAAGATAGCGCACACAAATATTGTGCAGGAGTCACGAAGAAAGTTAGTTCCAAGAAAATTGCGTGACTGTAGGTAGAGCAGCGTGGGTATCTTTAACTCGGAGTTAGGACGAAGGCTGGAGTTCCACAGTTATACTAGATGAGTGAGAATTCGGTATGATATCCAATCGTGTGGAGATGCGAAAATTTTCTAGTATGATGTTTATTACTGGAAGCAGTAGTGTAAATAGCATCAACATTCAACAGGTGTTTGACCCAGAAGCAGTAGTTGCTGTGATTGCAATAGCAGCAGAACAGTAGTAATGAAATCAGTATTCATCAACGCAGAAGCCAGATGTATTCTAACCAGTAGCAATCAGAAAGACTGAAACCCCCTGAAAGAGATAGTTTGGAATAATTGAGGTTCGATACATCTTAGCTAATAAAACACAGATAATGATAATTTAAATGAATTGCCTAATTATCATTCGTTATGAATTCAATTGAGCTACTACTCAGATGAATAGAATTACTATTGAAGTATTAATTAAATACTTAGAAATGAAATAGAACTTCTGTTTATTATGAAGTTAGGCATGGAAGCAGAATGACGTAGTCTCTGTTAAAACTAGTTTTCTATAATATAGAAAACGAGACTGCAGAGTGAACGGGTCACTGTTCTAGAATTCATTAAAACCTGATACGTACGTCGGTAGGATGTTGAAAAAGTTATCAAGAAAGGTTATATATATAAGGGAATATATATTTGATATTTACTAATAACATTATTAAGATATGAGAAATGAATAATTAGTATTGATATTGAATATTACTTAGAATATATCCTAAATAATATATTAATAAAATAACTACTGATATGAGATAAAGAGAAATAAAGTTATTAATTTGTTATTAATATTACATGCACAGAAATGATAAATATAGATAGGAAAATATTTACCCTTAGTATCCGTTAAAAGAATATATAGGGGGGGGGGGGGGGTTGAAGCTGTTGTCAGATTGTCTTTTAATTCAGATAATATCTATTATTATTAAATAATCCTGTAAATATATGTAATTAGTCTTTGTATATATTGTAATGACAATATATACCCTAAATAATCACTCAGTTGTGTGGTACAAAGCACAATAGTAATACGCAGTTAAGTACTGGTACTTTATATAAGAGACGTGAATTGACCGTGTTCGAATGTCTAGAGATCACCAAGGTAAATGAGGCGGAAAGATGCTAACATCTTGATAGGCTTAAAAGAGGGTAATTGGCAACATGAATGTTTGATATAATATTCTACATAAAATGTTGAAATCGTGATGCATTTATATTAGAGAAATGTTGTTATTAACCATTGTAATTATCTTACTACGTTTTGAATATTATAAGAGAATTTAAATGCGTACTATTCTCAACTTTAAATTGGAACATTATGGTGATATATTTGGCATCTTTGAGGCTAAGATATGCGTCTTAGAACAAAGGGCTTGTATTCGCGGGTAAAGAAATATGCGCACTTTGATGCCATAGGTAAATAATATATATTAGTTTGTAATATTTGAAATATATAAGATATCATATTTTATACAATCAGTGTGATATAAATGTTTCGTTATACATATCAGTTATCTTAATTACAATTGTAATTTATATATTTATTTGTATACTCGTTAATTGTATAAATAATGTGTCAGAAATGCTAAATATGTAGTTAAGTATGAAATATGTATGTTAATATATGTGTTAATTGTATAAATAATGTGTCAGAAATGCTAAATATGTAGTTAAGTATGAAATATGTATGTTAATATATGTGATCACTACAGCATTATGGCAGCACTGGACGTCATTAGATGCTACCGGATGGTGCCGGAGGCTATTAGATGCTTCCTGAGGACTGCATGCTGCTAGATAATACCGGATACTACCGGAGGCTACTACTACTAGATGCTACCTGGCGGTACTTGAAGCTAACGGACGCTGCCTTACGGTATTGGAAGTTTCAAGTACCTGTATATATATGTACTCAATTAATAACTAATCTTAAATTTGAATAAGTTATTTTATTTCTAATATTAATTAGTATGACGAAATCTCTCATCCGATTTTATCATTTACTGTAGTGTTTTGTATCCGCTAGTTTGATGTACTCCACACCTCGTGATTTTTAATGACCTGGCAGGGGGAATGGAGTGTCGGACTTATATGGTGTCGAACCAATGGGGTGTTGGACTAATAGGGCGTCGAACTAATATTAATGGAGCGTTGTACTATTGAATGATAACTAATATAATGTACCCAGGCGGTAAAATTTCGTCTTCGGGCAGTTATGAAAAGTAAGACATAATGATGTCACTTATAAAACGATTTTGCTCATTAACGAATCTTTTTTCCGTCTCCAAAATTTGTACGAAGGTCAATCATAACCAATTGTACGATATAATGTGCTCGGGCGGTAGAATTTTGTCCCTGGGTAGCTCCGGCGGTTCCGCAAGGCTCCGGGCGGTGCTGAAAAAGTAAGACATAATGATGTCACATATTAAACGATTTTACTCATTAACGAATCGTTTTTTCGTTTCCAAAATTCGTACGAAGGTCAATCATAACCAATTGTACGATATAATGTCTCGGGCGGTAGAATTTTGTCCCCGGGCAGCTCCAGGCGGTCCCGCGAGGCTCCGGGCGGTGTTTAGCAGGACCGGGAATAAATAGCTAAAAATCCACCAACTTTGCCAGAATATTATATTCAAAGGTGAAAAAATTCCACCGACATGTCGGTGGATTTTACCACGAAATACAGACTGGTCCTCTGTCGTCCTCAGAATCAGACCCAGGAGTTTTTACAGAAATTGGGATTTGGGCGCAGCAAATAACATGGGAACATAGGAATTAAATAGACCTTGGGCGCCAGGCCTCCAGCCAGTCTGTATATTGTGGTAAATTCCACCGACATGTCGGTGGAATTTTTTCACCTTTGAATATAATATTCTGACAAAGTCGGTGGATTTTTAGCTATTTATTCCTATGTTACCATTAATTTTCGGTGGATAAATTGGGAGAATGTTGGTGGATCAGCAAAAATACTTGAAATTTATGGTGGATTTTTTCAGATTTTAATTTTTGAGAAAGTCTGGGATTTTGTGCACCAAATATAGACTGGGGCGCCAGTCTGAAAAGAAGGTCTCCACAGACCCAGGATGTTTTGCAGAAATTGAGATTTGGGGGCAGCAAATAACATGGGAACATAGGAATTAAATAGGACTTGATTGCAGGATTAATCCACAAATCCTGCTCTACTTTTCAGACTGGTTCTCCATTGATTTTCAAATTTCTCTCCAAAATGGCCAAAAATTTACAAATAGCTACTTTCCAACCAGTCTGCAGAATGTGTCTCTTCTCCCGCAGAGATTCTACTTTCAGAGACAGTTACTCTCTGACTCTCAGTAGCATATTCAGAATCTCACGCAGCTAAATTAATGGTTACATAGGAATTAATTCAAAATCTCCCGCAGCTAAATTAATGGTAACATTATACTAACATAGGAATTAATTCAAGATCATTCAAGATCTCCCGCAGAGATCTCAAATTTCTAAAATTCAATCAAAAACTCCCGCAGTGAGTCTTAGAAAAATGTTCCATATTCTGCAGGCTGGCAGTTTCCAGTTTCCAATAATCACTTGTAAACCAGTCTGTATTTCGTGGTAAATTCCACCGACATATCGGTGGATTTTTTCAGCTTTTGAAAAAGTCAGTGGAATTTTGTGCACCAAATTCAGACTGGCATGTAAACAGTGGAATTAATTAGGAAATTGTCCCCGGACAATTCAGGAGACTAATTTCATTATCATAGCCTCTATATTCGCCGGATAAACTACATGCATAATGTATATTTTGCAGAGTGGCTTGCATTGAGTTTGTTTTGATATACAAAATAATACAAAAATACCTTTCTTAATAGTATAGGGCCAGTCTGCAGAATATGGAACATTTTTCCAAGACTCTCTGCAGGAGTTTTTGATTGAATTTTAGAAATTGGAGATCTCTGCGGGAGATCTTGAATTAGTTCCTATGTTACCATTAATTTAGCTGCGGGAGATTTTGAATTAATTCCTATTTTACCATTAATTTAGCTGCGGGAGATTCTGAATCTGCTGCTGAGAGTCGGAGAATAACTCTCTCTCTCAAATTAAAATCTCTGTGGGGCAGCGGGAGAAGAGACTCATTCTGCAGACTGGGGTGTATAGGGCGGTATTTAGAAATTAAAGGGCCACAATTTACCTGTGTGAGACAGTGTGAACCTATAGCTATGTGATATCACTGATATGTCCAGTATGCAGAAACTGGTAAAGTGTTCGTAGAGATCTTTTCTGTTTGAAGCAAAATTAATGTAAATATAGAGATTATTTCAGAAGTGTTTGCAGCAAAATTAATGTAAATATAGGAATTAATTCAAAATTATTCAGACGGAATATCCCAAATATCTCATATACTGCATACTGAAGATATGTCAAATGAATAATTTTTGTGTATGAAGAGATTTCTAATATGTCTCCAGTCTGCAGAATATGGGGCATCTTTAACATTTTCTGTGCAAACAATCCATAATTTCCTCCTATATTTACATGTATTTTACTGAGAACGGAAGTCAAAATGTAGGATATTGTTATAGGAAGTCATTGCATACCACATTTATTCATTCATATTCAACCATGTAGCTAATTATAATCATTGTTTTTCATCCATTTCTGAATAGATATATTCATTTCATATATTATTAATCATACTCCTGACAAACCTCACTCACCATCTGACTAACTTGTATTCTTCATTAACTGTCACCTGTAAGTTTACTTTTTCTTATTTTCATTATCTTTTGTATTTCGTTTATGTGTTTATTTGATTTATATTTGTTTTCATATCTTCTGCTTATATCTTCATATTCTTTGTTTATATTTTGTATTCTTATATTAGATTAGTTTTCTATCTCAGCCTTGTTCATCCCCCTGTCATGCTTCCTTAATTCCTTAAATTCCTAATCTATTAACTCCTAATTCCTTAATTCATAACCTACATTTATATCATCTAATCTTAAATCCATATTGCATACAAGTCTCGTGTCCTCATTATCCCAGATTATAAGAAGACATGATGAAATATAACTAACAACGTAGTTTGTTAGACCCTTAGGCGGCAATCTACCACAATATCTTGGAGAACACTTTACCAGTTCCTGCAGTCTGGAATTATGTCTAATTGTCTCTCTCTTCAGAATTATTCTGATTTTATTCTTAGTGTTATAATTATATTAGCCTTATTAGGATTCTATTTCTTTACAGAAAGCTATTTGGTAAATATTATTTAGTTGTGATAAATACATAATCTGAAAAGCAACAGAGTTTTATCTAGGCAATACAAAATGATTGAACAGAGCACAGTGATACGGATATCTGATGGTCTTCCTCTGTCAGTGTCAACAGACTCTCACTATGAAAACAGTCAAGCGAAGAAAATAGCCAAGCATCTTTTGCCTAACCTGTCTCACATGCCTCCAAGAATCTGTGTGGAAGATGAGCACTTCACTCTACAGTAAGTTTTTCTGTAGCTAATGTGTCTTATTTAAATGAACTCCAAATGATATCAATTAATTAAATATCCTATTTATCTATCTAACATGGTAATCTTTACCTCCTTAATTTGAATTTGAGAACATTTTGCCCATAACTATAATACATTTTTTTTAATGTCTTTAATAATAGGTAAATTAAGTTTATTCACATCTTGATTATAAATTTTAAAGTGCATCTTAATAGCCATCACTATTATTATTTATACTATTTATGAAGATTATTCTAATAAAGATCATGAATTGAATTTGTTATTATAATTGCTAGATTGTGATTTGAAGCTTTTATCCATTTAATAGCTACCTTAATTTATTATATTTTGTAACTCTTTACATCTTCAGTAATTCTCATCTTTCAGTTGTATTCACACAAAAGTTGCTGCCTTCATAGCCGTGTGTAACCCAAACTTCTCCCACTTGATGGCATTCAGTTACCTGGAAGAAATAAGTCAGGAGTTCAATATGCTTTACATTCCATCAGTTGTTGCTGCTGTCAGAAGACCTTATGCTTTTACTGAATTTGGTGAGTTCTAAGCTTCAGCTTCCTTTTTCTGTAGTTAGTAGAGATATATTAAATGATCATCAATTTTTTGGTTTGCTTCAAATGATAATATTTTTCTATTAATACAAAAAGTGAAATAGGATATACATTTGTTCTTGTCAAATAATGTGTTAAAAATCCTATTAATGAAATATTATTCATCCATCAAGGTGGAAGGCTATTTGAGCTGTCTGCAAATACTACATTGCTACTGTATTTCCATTACTAAAACTCATTATTTTTCCTCAGACAATTACATGCAGAAACTGAAGCAGCAAATTAACAAGCCCTTGTCACCTGTAATTTTAGCCAACCGTCCAAACCTGAACAGTCTGCGGACAGAGCTAACTTTGCGTCCTCCAGCAACCATCAGCGCTGTCAGTATCCTGCCTCCCGACAACCCGCAACCACCCCCACCACCTGCACGCACCGCCTCCTCATACACCGCTGTCACCATAGCCAATGGCAACCTCAAGAATGGCACTAGTGCTAAGGATGATGTCTATAGTAAATCATGATTAGGAATTATTCAAATGATGTTTGAGAATGTGATGAAAAGTGTAATGTAACACTCGAGACTAACCTCTGATGTGTTTGTTTTCAGTTGGTGTTGCTCATTTAAAGCCTTTGGATTGTATATCTCTCATATTCGTCTACCTTGCTTTAGTCCTTACTCTACTGGATTTCTACAGAGGAATCTCTCTAATTAATGACAGCAGAATTGAGGTAATTAGTCACCTAACTATCTATTATATTGTGCGCAAAAGTAGTGGCCTTTATTTTGTTAAGATCATGTTGCTTTTGTGTAAAGCTTAACTATTTATTATTAAGTATAAATTTCCAATTTTACTCCCAGATAACAGTATCACTTTAATTATCTAATCATAAATTTTAATTAAAATAATATCTATATGAATTTAGCAATAAGAGAGTATTATTTTATTTTGATTATCTTGAACATCAAAAAGAAACTATATTTTAATTAGATATAACAAGAAGGATGTCAGACCACCTGTTGAATTCATTCACACTTTATGTACCATAACCCTGACATAACTGTGATTGTAAGCTGACGTAGAAGTGTTTTAATTTCTAATTCTCTTAAGAGTTTTTGTCTCCATTACAGGATGCACAGGAAGAACTGCAAGTGTCGCATGGTGTCTATTTCATTGCAGAGTCTTTCGCCCTTCAGTTACAGGTATTTTTGATGTCTAAACAATTTATTCTTATCTCACTTTACTTTATTATTTATGCTATGAACTAAGTTGAAACAATTTTATACTTGGGGTGTGGTAGGTTCAGAGTTATCTGATGGTTCCACATTTTTGGACACGTAAGAAAAAATACATGAAAATTATTATTTAACTTTCATTTTAATTGGTATCAATGATGGATGGCACCTCTAAGGTTAAAAATTGAAAGATTATTACCACTAAGAAAATAGTTTTAAAAATAATGTTCCTTACGCATAAGTTTTTAGGATAATGTTTTTAAGGTTAGTAACTCGTTGATTGGCTATGGAGATTGACCCGTAAGTGTATAGAGGGGGGGGGGCGTGCGGCCCCCAAAACTCACCTGCCAGGTCATTATACACTATAGCTACCACGTATCCCCCTCACAACACGGCTTCAGATCCTAACACTCTATACCTCTACTGTCCTTACCTACTTCACACAAGCAACACTCGAAGGTTTGAACTCTATAACAAACATGCAAGTATGACAATCATAGCTGCCATAGACATAAGGAAAGCATTCAACACTGTTCCACGACACTTACTCAATATACTAAATACTCGGCACACATATCCACAACTCATAAAGACTGAAGAAACATAATCTTTTTGGGCACATTGTCCAAGTCCATGATAACTGCTGTTTTCATGGAGACCATTTAAAATATAAATTGAATAAATTAGCTTTAGCCCTATATCAATTTTACTCATGTCTCTGAAAGTGTGGAACCGTCCAATAACTCGGAACTTATCCTTATTCCTTGGTGCTTAACTTAGTGTCTGACTATGTTTTATTATTTCCAGACAGTCTTTACATTGGTGTACAGTAAGCTCCGCAGGTTGAAAGCCTTATTCTGCACAGTAGTCCTCATTATATTGACTGTATTTCAGTTGGGTTATCTTAGAGAGTTTTGGCTGTCTGCTCTTTACATCTTCGTCTCCATCTCTCTCCTTCATATAATTTGGACTAGAAAATACCAGAAAACTAAAGAGAAAATCTATGTGTGAGGTAGCTACTTGTGATTCTAGCTATCAATTCCTGTCGCTTACAGCAATAGCTACTAAATTTTACCTCTATCGAATGAGTTCATTTGTGTAAAATATTGTTATTGTGTCAATTCTTTGATGTGAAATAAGTTCTCCCATCTTCTTCAAATTTATGAAGAGTTTCTTTAATAATATTATTCAAAACATCATATTTAATCTGATTATTTGGTAAATGCTCATACCACAATATTAGATCTTCTAGCTTGAATAACATCATTCCAGCTATCTCTATAGAAGCAATTTTGTATCTAATTATCAAATTAATTTTGTATCTAATGTATACAGACTATAAATTTATTTAAAAATAAATACCAATTTACAAGCAACATTCGGTAATTAGATGATGTATGGATATTCTATATGCTAGATATAGCTACTGGCGCATCTCTCAGATTTCTTTTATCTCTTATATATCTACCTATTCAATTTATAAACTCAATGTATTCTCTTTTGTTCAGCTATTTTTACAGCCGGTTTAATTTATTACGTTAATGTAAAGCCTTGAAACTTTTTAGAGAGGTTACATCATGTAGCTATGTATAATGTCAATCAAATGAAATTGATCTTGACTCTAATTTATTTAAAGATAAAATATATCTGTTATTATTGTAATATAATATGTCTTTTGTACCCTAAACTATTGTAATTTGGATTTTTTTAACGCTACTTGCAGTTTTAGAGGATAGCGCTAGGGTTATGCTCTTCAACTACGAAGTCTTAGATTTTGAGTTAGGTAGACTCGTAGGCTTCATTTACTATCACCTCTTCATTTTCCTCTTCCATCCGTTAGTGCAGCAACCAGTGCTTGAATTCCTTTTATTATGTATGTATCAACTAGGTAGTTATTTTTTAAACATGCCTCTAGTTAATTATTTTCTCGAGGGGGAAGTTTAGTAAATTCTTAAGATGTATTCTAAAGTATTTATCATTGAAAATAATTCGGTAACTGAATCTCTGACTTCCTTCATTATAGAAATGTGTATGAATGTCGTAAAAAATTTCAACTAGTGTTACAGTTTTTGAACTTTTGGATTGTTGTCATGTAAAAAAAATTGAATTTCTTATTTTACTTAAATTAACTTTTAATTTCTTGTTACAAGGTTAATCACACCTGAATTCATTTGTATAGTGATAAGTTACATCTTCCTATTAGTATTTACTGTAAAGGTAATAGAATAAAAACAGAGATTTTCCACGTGTTAAAGTTAAGCTTCACTAATCATAACTAGAGTTGTGACAATATGCTTTTAGAATTATAAATCCCTGAAAAATATTATAGACTGAGAGAATTAAACAGAATTGAATCACTCTAAACCAGCGGTATTTAGTATTCTATACCATTTCATTTAGTCTTATGATATTCTTGGCATACAGGACTTTAAAAGCATATTGTCACATCCCTATATAACTTTTTGCTATTCCTCACTGATTATATTTTAAGTGTTTTTTGTTATACTTACTGTTTTCCCCTACCAAAAAATATGGCATTCATGATATTCAATAATTTAAATGTAAAATGATCAAACTGCTTGGTAATTATTTCTTCTAGATATTCTATGTTTGTTGGTTTATTAAGTTTGTATGTAAATACTTCAGTCTTAACCTTCTATAAAATATGTTATTTTTTATACATTTTAATTTATGAGCCTGTATTTGATTATCCTGAAGCTACCTTATTGCTGCTATCTGTGTAGTAATTAGGGTAAGTTCCTAGTTATCGGACGGTTGCAAGTTTGCGGTTATGTAAGAAAAAATATTTAATTAAAAAAATATTCTTACATGATCGAAAATGTGGAACAGTCTGATAACTCAGAACTTACCCTACCCATTACCTAAACGATAAGGATTTTTTCAATGGTAGTAAAAATCCCTCTAAAATAAAGGCTTATCTTGTATGGGTTTTAAATAACTAACTAGCTACAATCTGTGAAATTCGATCCTGAAATCCAGTTGTGTTAGATCCCAAATAATAAATGTTGAGCTACAACCCTTCAGGGGGTACTCCTTTAGAGTACCTAGGGGCCTCACATTCCCCAAGGGTTCTCTATCCCAGTGAAATTACATAGAAAAGTGAACATAGAGCACCTTTGTAGTTTTATAGGGTTGTGACAATATGCTTTTAGAATCCTAGATCTTAAGAATATCATAGATGAAATTGAATGGTGTCGAATACTACCTACCGCCGGTTTAGAACGATTCAATATTGTTTGATTATCTCAGTTTGTAATATTTTAGGGTTCTATGATTTTAAAAGCATATTGTCACAGCCTAAATAATAGATAACATTCACAGTGAAAAAAACTTACATAAAATATGAGTTACGGGGAAACAAATTGAGGGTTAGCATGTTTACCCTCTTGGCCCCTGAACTGTTGTAATTTGGATCTACCAGCAAGCTACTGTGGAGGGAAAGATAATGGCGTGTGTCCCTTGATGATTGAACTGTTATGTTTATCATTTTAAAAGTAATTGCTGGTTTGGATAGTAGCTCTCTGGATATATTTTAAAATACTTCTATTTTTGTCGAAGTATGTTGTTAGTTTTCATTTACTGTCAACTCTTCATTTTCCTCCTCCATCTGTTAGTGCAGCCGCCGATGCTTATGTCCCTTTTCGTCACATTCCTTGGTAAGTGACTGCATTCACAGAGTAGCTTTTCTTCATCTTTGATCGTTTTAATGTCTAGTTATAGATTTTTTACTAAAGCCACTTTACTACTTCTTCAAAGTTCCTTATTTTCCCCCTTTTGAAGAAAGTTCTATATTAACCAGAACCCTCCAGAGAAATAAAATATTTAAATGTAAAATGATTTACATATATTCTTAAAAACTAGTAATAATAAGCCTCTATTTTTCAGAGTGTTTAATATTAAAATTTTACAAAAACTATTCACAATCAGGTCCTCTCAAATTGCTCCATGAGATAATTGATTTCCATCCCCTTTAGTCAGTCAGAAGTTGCCTATTTGGTGTATTTTAAGTTGCCTAGTTTTCCATTTAACGATGCAGTGCATAGAATGTCAGGCGAGAGTCAAGGAGCTGTACTCGGTAAAGGACAACCACGTCAGACTGTCACAATGTGTAAGAATGAACTCTATATCTCAGTTAGCCTTTTCTCAGAAGATCTGGTATGAATATGTATCTTCTTCTTCATTTGGAAATAGAAAACCCTAGTAACAGATACTTTACACAGAAAATTTCAATAATTATAATGTAGCTATCACGAAATAATGTTAATTTACACTTAACTTCTTGTGAAATTGAATGGTTAACAACAAAGTCAACACTTCCTGATTGGTAATACTTTGAAGTTTGATAATGGTAGTTTAATAATTTCATTTAACACATTTCACATTTATTATTACATCAAAATTATGCTTGCGCTATTTTCTCATATTGCTAAGTTGTTGTACAAAAAGTAGTAGTCTAAAACTATTTGTTTTTTCATCCTTCTTATATCTGGGTAAGTTGCGAATTATCGGTCGGTTCCCCATCTTCTATCATATAAGAAAAAAACAATGTAATAATTATAATTAAAAACTAATACATTTATTTAAGTTTTTCTTGTACGATTTATTGTGAAACCGATCCGATAATTCGTAACTTACCCCATTCATTATAATGTAGCTTTGAATGTCTTATTATTTTTTTCTCACTGCCTGTGTTTTTACAGAGGTCATGTCACCAGATAGCTGACCCTTACGTAGAGTGTGAGACTAGTATAGTCCTGAAGGATTTGCTACTACTCAGAACTGCAGCCTTCAGGCACTGTCTTCACAACTCCAAACTGGCGGAGGTAAGTTCATTCAAAAAAAAATTAAGATTTTTTTAATAATATATATATAATTTTTTTTGAACTAGCTACCGTATATTTTGACGATTACATGAATTTCACTATTTCAGTAGTTTTTATAGTTACTATTATCTATTTTATGTACAATATAAAATACTTCCTGTTTGGTGCAACCCACCAAATTCAATTTTATATTATGTAGCTATTTTTGTCCAAAGAGTCCGAAAATCATGATCGTATTTTTCTAGAAACTAATGTAGTTTGTTGTATCCGATAGTTTGTTGTACTGCACGTTTCATGATTGTGTAATGACCTGGCAGGGAAGTATGGGGGGCAGCATGAAGTTGAAGTAATAAATGGAAAATATCAGCGAAACCGAAAAGATCCGATATAGCTATGTATAACGGAATTATCTGACTGTAACTTTTCAGAGCAGGGACTCCGTGTTCAGACTGCTGGTGTTCATAGTGCTAGCTAGGGGCTACTTCTCCTACTGCCACACAGGAGACTATCACCAGACACAGGAACTGCTGATGTACAGGCACTGTCTGCTAGCACTAGCTGGTGAGGGGCTTAATGTGTTATCAGAGTAAGTGATGAGTTATCGCACTGTTACACGTTTTCGACCATGGGAGAAAAACTTATTATTTAACATTTGGATTGTTATCCATGATACAATAATAATTAAAATGACTAGCTAAAATGTTAAATAATAGTTTTTTCTTCTATGGTCGAAAATGTGGAGCCGTGCGATAACTTGGAACTTGCTCTACCTCCAATTGGCGCTTTTAACTCTATATTTAGTACTACCGAGCAGCCAGTTTTCCTGGTTTTCACTTTTCTAACATTTGTATCTCATAAATTATTATCGGTAAATACCTGAATGATTTTATTGTTAATGTAACGAGAGTGTCTTGTTATATTAACAAAAAAAAATGTTTGAAAAGTAAAAACCAGGAAAATTGACAGATTGGTAGTTTCTAGTGTTAATAATTCAATATGAATGAATTAAGAAATAAATTGCCTTAGTGTTTACTTCAATTTAAATCATTCTCTTTCTTTTGCTCATATTTTATTTACTCAATATTTGTACTGTTTTACAGAAGTGGTTGGTAGTGTCTTCATCTTTTATTTCTACTGCAGAGTTAACAACATCTCTATAAGGTACGTGTTTGGTAAATTTAAAGAGAATGCTTCAAAACTGCAACTATTTTATATCTTGAATCACGTGCTGTTCAATTGCAAGATCTTAGTCATTGTGTCTTTGGAAGAAAAAGTTTTTTTCTATTATATTGAATAATATATAATTTAAAACAAAAATTAAATGATTTATTTTTAAATAATAATTTATTGGAATAATATTTTTTTAAATATAAGCATCCCCCGCTTTAATTACCAAATCACGACTCAGTTTAATTACCTAACGGTAACTAAAGCGAAGAAGAGTAACATGAGATATATAATTGTCACTCCTTGATTACACATCTCATTTTCTATGAGTTATAGAAAGAAAATTTGTTTTAGAGTACTATACATATAAGCATATCAATAATAATATACAGTCTTTAAGCGTTTGTGACTTTGATGAAAGTTTAAAGTCGTGCATTTATTAAATGTTTTAAAATCCATCCATAGCTTAACTCTCACTCGGTAAAGGTGAGTAATTAATAGATACTTAGACTTCTATGATTATTGTGCTACATTTAACAAACAGTAATTTTATGCTCTATAAAATATTTTTGGTATTAGGGTAGTAAGTTCCAAGTTATTGGTTGGTTCTACAATTTCGGACACGTCAGAAAAGAAAATATAATAATTATAATTTTACTTCTATTCTAATTGGTATCATGGATACCAGTTGAAATAAAAGTTAAATAATGATTATTATATAGAGATTTTCATGTGTTCGAAAACATGGAACCGTGCGATAACACGTAACTTGCCCTAAAATGGGACATGTTGAATTTCTGAACCAATTGCTTCTAATAACCTCATCTGGATTATAATTTTTGGTGTTTTTTTTTTGTTACCGTGAAATAATCACGAAAAATTGTCTCCGTTTTCTATGTCTACGAACGGTTCTTATTTCGAAACATGACTCGAAATAAGTACAACTTTTATTAAAGCGGGGTGTACTTAAAGCGAGGCCTCCTGTAATGAAAAATTTACTGAATATCACATGACTGTAAAGCAAACTCACAATAACTTTTCACATACTCACCATGCTACTCACTAGTTTTCAGACGACAGTGCGCTGCATAGTTTTGGGTAGTTTTTCCTCATTGCTTGACATCCCCGCCACCATTTGGGAGGTGGCAAAGTACCCCCTGTACTCCCCTATCATCTACTCTCTATGGGGGAACAGCTCTAGTGCAATCTATCAGAGGTATGTCAGAGAGAATGTTAATATACCACTTTGTTTAACATGAAAACTTATTAAAGTTAGTTTAGTATCGGCATTTTATATCAGCTAATTATTTGGGTTGTAACAATATGCTTTTAATATCATAGATCTTAAGAGGTGCACCGACAATTGGGCCCCAAAACAATTATGCCCAGAAAAAAATTGGGCAGAAGACACAATAAAGAAGTTTTACTTTGTTATTACTAAGGAAGTAACAATGTTATCTTAGAAATATGATTTATATTCTCTAAAAGTATGTTTATATTCTTTTAATTCGATTGATATATATAGCCAGCCTCTTAAATCGCTTTGGATACTAATCTCATGTTTCTATGTATTGAAAATCTTTGAAGTATTAAAATAAGTCGTATTATTGGATCTGACAAAGACAAATATGTACTAAAAAAATGGGTAAATTTTAAAGGTTATACATTACATTGAACAGTTGTTGGGATAAAATGAGATTATGAGAATACATTTTTTAATAATAATTCATAAAACACTTCAATATTGAACACTGAACAGTCTTTGAAAAATTCACATTAACTTTAATTCAATTTGTATGTTCCAATAATTTCGGCATGTCTAAAATACCTACATTCTTATTTTCTATTGTTTCTTCATCTAAAATAGCTACATTCTTATGTTCATTATATAGAGTTCACTGTATACAGGTACTGTAACTAGGGCATTTGTTGCTTATATGACCCATCTCGGAACAGAAAATTATTGTAGTTTAAAAGAATAATAGTATTTATTCATTAAAAGAATATGTTCTATTAATAGCGAGAATATTATTTCATTCAGGGGGAATATTCTTTATTTTAAATATGCTCAAGACTATATTTTTTATACAAAACGCATATTGTCACAACCCTAGTTATTACAGTAGCCATGGTCTTTAATTAATTTTATACAGTAAACTCTGAAAAAAATGGGCAAATAATATAATTGTCTTGGGCCCAACTGTCGGTCTACGATCTTAAGAATATCATAGACGAAATGAATGGTATCGAATACTATATACCGCTGGTTTAGAACGATTCAGTACTGTTTAATTCTCTCAGTGTATACTATTTTCCGAATTTATGATTTAAAAAACATATTGTCACAAGTTCATAACCCTACTAATTATGTATTTTTAGTCTATTCTTTCATCGCCTGTCTCTAACTTTATATCTCCCACAGCTTCTCACTCTACTACTATTACCAAGTCCCTTGCACTGGCCACTCTTAGTGCACTTTTCCCTCGCTTGATCTCAGTGGTGCTCATCAAAATTTACATCAATTCTACCGATCTCACCAGCTGATACCTACCATAATGATATTAGGATACATAATAATCTATTTTTTAATAAACTGGGCATCATATACTGCTGTTTAACTTTGTGTAGCTCCTAATATTAATTTGAGTAAAATCCTAGTTCACGTCCCTATTTCATATCGGGACGCGAACTGGGAACCGAACCAAATACCCCCTTCCTAGTTCGGTGCTACGAAAATTGCCACTGTGGAAAGATTGCAACCCGGAAAAATTGCCACTGTGGGATAACTGCCTCCTGGAAAATTGCCACTGGACATATATAAATTCATTCTGATTTTTTTTTCAAAAATCACAAAAATCATAGGTACTGAATGCAATGTTGATCAGAATTTAATATATAAGAATTTTTACAATGTGTACATCTCATTTTGACAAGTTATACGATCTAAGTGGGTCTAGGAAAATTGATCGAAAGCAATTGACCGAAAACAATTGATCGAAAACAATTGATCGAAAGGAAAATTGATCAAATAGATCAGCTTCATTTTTTCTTCCATCTGTGAGTGCAGCAACCTATGCTTAGTGTCTCTTTTTGTTACATTCCTTGGTAAGTGACTGCACTTGCAGAGTAGCTTTTCTGCATCCATGAGCATGGTCACCGACGGTGTTAAGTGACTTTGTTCATGAATCCACTTTCCTTTCTGACTGCTTCTTCCCGTCTCTGGTATTTAATTCCCTTTTTGCCGTCAGTGATATGGCTTTTTGTTCCGAAACAGACGTTAAACCTGTATTAAATTAATTAATTATTTAACTTCCATTTCAGAAGTTATCAAGAACTATCTAAATTCTAGAAGTTAGAAAACTTAAAGTTCTTCAAATTAAAGCATATAATTCACCGTTATAGAAAAACAGTTGATTGAAGAAATGTTATACATAAATTGAACAGTTACCCAAGGCTTACCTGTAAGGTGAAGGGTGACTTCAATTACTTCGAAAGCCATTCTTGTTCATTTTTCTGGAGTGTTCCAGAGGTGCCAACTTATGAGATGTCCACCTGCATCGGCCGTTAACTTAAGCATTCAGTATTCAAAGATCGAATCTTTTGTTGTGTATTTCTGGAGTGTTCGGGCGGGAAAGAACACTCCAGAAAAATGAACAAGAATGGCTTCCGAAGTAATTGAAGTCACCCTTCACCTTACAGGTAAGCCTTGGGTAACTGTTCAATTACTTATCGCCATTCTTGTTCATTCTGGAGTGTTCCAGAGGTGCCAACTTATGAGATTTTAAAGAACGCAGCAAAAGATGAGACCAACCAATTTCAAGTACGAATTTAAGATAAGAGCATTAGAAAATTGTAACGTTGGCTCAGCCTGCGACCTTCAATATCGTCAATGGTAATATTATGGTTTAAGAAAGAAGAGGCGGCTGCTGCACAAGAGCAGAGATTAAAATAAGCAATGTCGATTCCTGCCCCTTCCATAATTGCTTCAATCCTTCTACCTATTTTTGAAATAGATAGGTACCGTTTGTATGATTTTCGGAAACTTACCGAGTTGATTAGACTCTCCACGAAATCTAATCCATGTACTCTTTGAAGGTTAAATATAGACAGAATTTGAATTGACATTAAAATACCTCATTTAATAAGGAATTCATTATTTCCCTTACGTGGTGTAGAAAGTAATTGAAATAGTCTCTTTCATGATACAAAATTTTAATACATCCATAACTTTGAAAGTTGGAACTTGATGAATAGATCATTGAGCTTGTACCGTATCTCATTAATTAATAGGTTGAAATTCTAAAAGCAATACCTTCCAGAGAGAAATAATTTTTCTAAATTCAAAACAAAAGAAACGTCCAAGATCATTTGTACATGGGAGTGGTTAGTCTTATTTAATTTTTATTTTAATTGGTATCCAGGATACCTGCACTAATTCAATAACTAACACTCTTTACTGCAAGCGATTTCACTATAGATAATCCAGTATTATAAGAAAACTTTACAGTAATAATTTACATCATTAAATTGCATGGGATCAATTTTCTGTCTACTCAAGAAATATACCACTTGTGATCTAGCTATGTTGTTTATAGAGGTTTGGCGGAAATTCTGCACTAAAAACACATGATACTGATTTTGTACCGCAAAAGGGGTAATGAACACTGTTGCACTTGGTCTTCCTAAATTTTATAAAGCCTCATGATACTTAAACGTTAGATATCAGCTACTATTCGGTAATCCCATCAAAATACCAACTTACTTTATCAGCATGAATGTTTTGATAAAAGTATATTTTTTCACAGAAAAATGAGTCTTCTAACAGACGTTGTCAAAAACTTTAACTAATACGAGAGCATGACTGAATACTTGTAGTCTTGACAGTAAATATTTTGATGTGGACAAACTAAATGTCATTTAAAAAGGCCCTGCCAACAGGATAAAAATGGCCTTCAGTTCAAGTACATTAATGTGGGAGGTAGAGTCTTAGCATATATAATCCCATCATTCAATATTAATTTATTAGGGGGTTTAACGTCTGCTTCGGAACCAAAGGCCATATCGCTGACGTCAAAAGGAAATTAAATACAAGGGACTGGAAGAAGCAGTCAGAGAGGAAAGTGGCTCCATGAACAAAGTCACTTACCACCGTCGGTGACAATGCTCATTGATGCAGAAAAGCTACTCCGTGAATACAGTCACTAACCAAGGAATGTGACGAAACGGGACACAAGCACCGGTGGCTGCACTCACGGATGAAAGAGGAAAATGAAGAGGTGATAGTAAATGAAGCCTACGAGCCTACCTAACACAAAATCTAAGACCTCGTAGTTGAAGAGCATAACCCTAGCGCTATCCTCTAAAACTGCAAGTAGCGTTAAAAAAATGATAAACATGGTAAAAATGAAAAAAAGACAATCCATAATCCAAATTACAACAGTTCGGGGCCCAAGGGACGCCACCCCCCCTTCTCTTCCATTCACCACAGACAGCTTCAGGATAGAGCCCCTGGGGGCCATCTATCAATAAATAATTATAATAAATTAAAAAAAAAAAAATATTAATAAATTTATAAGAAATGTACATTCTTCAAGTTGATGCATCAGTGGTAGCTAAGTACAATACTTTGAGAATTATGGTTTATGCTTACTAAACTGATTGAAAAGATTTATATTCAACTGGAAATCCATATTATCAGAGGTTATATAAACACAGAGTTGAAGGCCACGTTTTCCACACTTCTGATGATGAATAGAAATCTTTTTAATCGAAAGCTTGAAACCAAAAATACCTTCAACGCTTACGAAACTAAAGTAATGAAAGGGTGTCTATTTTAATCTGGATAATCATCATCAATTTCTATTCTTTTTGTAAGTTACCATTGACAATTTTGAGAGCATTAATTTTAAGACGTTCTAAAATTATAAAGAATAAACCTCCCCCTTAAACTGCTGGATGGCAGAGAGTCAACAGTTTGATAAAAATAAAAACGTCACAATTAATAGAATTTTGCTCAAATTTGTTGCATCAATTAAAAATCATTTCTTTCTAATGATTAGGAATAAATAAAATAAATTTTCTTTCATTACTAATAACAACAGTGCTCTCTCGAATTCATCTATCAATTAAGTAAATTAAATAGTACGTAGAAAAGTAACTTTCAGTTCTTAATTTTGCCAATATAGAATTTATGACTTAAGTAAGTTACATGATGCACAAGTAGAGCCTTTAGCTCTAAACTTACTTAAGTTAGAAGTGTTTTCCAATTTCTAATATCTACGGTATTATTCTCTATATAGACAGAAAAGTAATCATCTTCAAAATCAATAGAGGCCACGAGACAAATTTATTCCATTGAACCAACTACAGTTCTTCAATGTTCTAATTAATAACTTTAATAATGGATATGCAGATTCAATGGCTTTAGATAAATTTATAAATAAATGAAGTCCTCCATATCTTATATGAATGAGAAAACTGAACCGAAAATTATTATTCTTCTCTATGACCAATCTTCATACCTATAGACATTAATTTTTGAATTTCCAAAATAAGAAATAATTTTTTGAAATACAGGTTTTATGTAACTATGTGTACCAAATTTCCGGTTGAACTGTTGTTGCCAGTCTTTCAACTCATCGTCAATTCCCGAGTCAAAGAAGAATGTATCGAGGAATATAGGTAATTAGGGTAAAGTAGGTATATTGCGACACATAGTAAACTGGCCTACTAGAAAAACTATGAACAGTCTTGAATCCTAGCAGGAGGTTATCGAAATTCCCCTGTTAATTCTCTGAATCAGAGAAAAACTTAACATTGCAAATTCATTTGGGAAGACACTGTAGGCATTAGCATATAACTAGTAAGTTAACTGACTTCCAGCAAAATTTTTATTGAAGAACTAGACTTGGATATGCAATTGTAAAACATATCTGTAGTGGTATTAACAGTCTGTATTTGTTAAGAAATTAATATTGGTACTTGAGACTAAAGTTCAAGTTACACGATATGTCTAGTGTACCTTAGATCACGGTACAGGAACATAATCGGGTATAGTACCTAGCAGACGACACAAAAAAATGACGTCACCACAACAACACATTCCTTGTTTGTGACCGAGCGGCTCATAATTCCTCGTATTTGCATGTTAACATCGAGAAGTTTGAAGTCATTTTATAAGGGTTTCGTGCAAAAGAAAAGCGAAAATGGCGATTGAACCTTAAAGTTGAATATATAGATATAATTCAGGTGTGTTTTTATTGTTCATTTCTTTAACTTATCTATAAAAATAGGGTCTTGAAAATATGCTACCTAGGAGCCTAAACTAGTGCTAGTTAACTGCTAAATTGTAGTTCCTATGAATAACAAATAAGGAAAAAAATAATGGAAATTCAATTTAACCAATGCCTAGTTAGTAATTGATAAGAAAAAATTAAATTTAGAAGTGACTAAGTTTAAGTAGGTTTTTCCATGTTTCAAAGTGTGGTCAGAGTTGCCATTTCCAGTCACTCGGTGGTCACGTCAAACTATAGATTCGATCAACTGATTACCATACCCTATGTTACTGTATCCTGCCTTAGATGAAGCCAGTACAAGCTCTGGTCACAAATTCCCGGCTAAAATAGCTAACTAGTTGCCCTAGCTAAAAATTCATAGAGACTGTCTTCAATCATTGTAGTGAATATCGGAATCCCCTCTCAAATTGTTCTGAAACAGAAAATTTTCATAATGTGAGTTTATATGGAAGGAGACTCAATAGGCATATAGCCTGTAGCTAGTTAGTAGTCACCATGAATTTGCGACGAAATTTTTATAAAGAGTTAAAAAATTATACACAATATAGCGTAGCGTATATTTGATATTTCCAGTGAGAGCACGGTCTCAAAATACCGGCTTCAAACTAACTAACTAGATTTACCTTAGTCACAAATTTTTAGGATTTCTCTTCAAAATTCCCCTGTCTATATTATATCTCTGAATCAGAGAAAATTTCACGATGTGAAATTAATGTTAAGAGACTATAAGCATATAACCTATAACTAGGTAGTAGTTAACTGGATTATTATTATTAATTGTATCCATAAATTCATAGTGCTTCTTGAATGGAATACATAGCACTAGTAGCAATATCAATCTTTAAGTAGCTACCAATTATAAGCTAGATAGGGTAAAGCAGGTAAATTGCGGTACACTAACTAACTGTGTCCTCTAACCACAGAAATATCATAGCTTCAAACAATAATAAAATATAGAATGCATTCTGCTACTTCAGATATCTAAACAAATTTCAATAAAAATTCGAATCAAAAAGTTTTAGAAAATTTCTCGCAAAGACTGCAATTGGACCGCAATTTACCTATGGGACCCTAAGCAATGATTACAAACAAGTATTATTTACAATTTACGCCACTTTGTACCCGTTAAAATGTTTTATTTTGAGTATTATTGCACATATGTAAAGTTACCATATAATATATAATAAGGAAGTTCAAGAAAGTTATAGTATTATACGATATATAGTGTATATTTGTTCAATCCAGTAAAGCACGGTCAAGAATTTCCGGCTTGAACTAGCTAACTAGTACCCTAGTCACGAATTCTTAGGGTTTTAGTCATCAAACCTAGCAGGGGGTTATCGAAATTCCCCTGTCTATAATTTTTCTCTTAGTAGAGAAGAATTTCACTGTGTGAAATTTGGAAAGAGACTCTATAGGCATAGCTTAGCCTATAGCTAGTAAACTGGTAGTCACCAATTTGTGACGAAAATTTAAAGAGAGTTAAATAGTTACTAGATATAGGGTCTAGCAGGTAAATTGCGGCACGCTAACTAACTGCGGCCTCTAACAAAAGAAACATCATAGTTTCAAAACACACGTTAAAAAATAATATTAATAAATTATATCATTCACCGCGCTTCTTTCGATATCATTGCAACATTTCAATGTAATTTGGGAGCCGCAATTTACCTATGTGACCCTATCGTATTTTTGAGATATCCAGTTTAAGCACGGTCACGAATTTCCGGCTTTATCTATTCTAACTAGTAACTCTAGTCACGAATTCTTAGAGTTTTAGTCATCAATCCTAGCAGGGGGGTTATCGAAATTCCCCTGTCTATAATTTTTCTCTTAGTAGAGAAGAATTTCACAATGTGAAACTTGGAAAGAGACTCTATAGGCATAGCTAAGCCTATAGCTAGTTAGTAGTTAACTGGTTAGTAGTCACCGTAAATTTGGGACGAAAATATTAAGTGAGTTAGTTATACACGATATAGCGTATATCTGCAGTGTACGCACGGTCTCGAAATACCGGCTTCGAACTAACTAACTAGATTTACCCTAGTCACGAATTTCTATGGTTTGTCTTCGGTCCAGCAGGGGGTTATCGAAATTCCCCTGTCTATATATCTCTGAATCAGAGAAAATTTCACGATGTGAAATTATTGGAAAGAGACTATAGGCATATAACCTATAACTAGTTAGTAGTTAACTGGCTTACTTAAAAACTATCAGCAAGACCTGATTCAAGTACTACGCAAGATAGGCAATTTTTTTAAATTTATAGTAACGGGCGAAAGTGGCTAAAATTGTATATCCTATAGAACTAAAAGAAAAGCTATAATAAAAACACTTATCTGTATACGAGAACATCTAGGCTTGAATAAAAACCGAATTTAATCGATCACTAACACTGTACACGCGCAACTAGACTTTAAGCCTAGGGGAGCAAGCAGGAAAAACCACACACATGTTAACGCGCCAGATGCAAATGGCGAACTGAATGCTTAAGTTAACGGCCGATGCAGATGGACATCTCATAAGTTGGCAACTCTGGAACACTCCAGAATGAACAAGAATGGCGATAAGTAATTATTATTATATACAAATCAAGGTAACAAGATCTACTAGCTGTAATATATTGCAAGTTAGTTTCTCTGGTAATCCATGGTTTTAGTTATCATTGTCAATTGACAATTAGAGTAAATAGATGCAATATCATTTTCGATCGATTTTGTTTCGGTCAATTCTCCATTCGATCAATTGTTGAGCGATCAATTTTCCATTCGACCAATTTTCATTTAGATCAATATTCCATTCGACCAATTTTCTTTTCGATCAATTTTCCATTCGATCAATTGTTTTTGGTCAATTGCTTTCGATCAATTTTCTGGATTCCGATCTAAGTGGATTCTTCCATCTGTGGGTGTGAGTGTGCTGATACGCAATTAATTCTTACAATTTTCTTTATATAAAATTAAAATACTTTTGTATTCAGTTCGGTATTTTTTTATAGAGTAAAACATTTTTTCAGTTTGTTAATATATTTTATAGTGGCAATTTTCCTCAGTGGCAATTTTCCCGGAGGCAATCTTCCCAGTGGCAATTTTCCGCGCACGCCTAGTTCATGTCCCAAAATCAATTATGGACGTGAACTAGGAAGGGGTTGTATGCATTTTGATCTGTGCATTTCAGTATCGGTCACTAAAAATACTGCTTATAGAAAACTATTGAATGAATTCAGCTGAAATTTTGTACAGAGATAGAAAAAATGTTGAAAAACAAAATGATATTTTCTAATTCGTTGTAAGTCTAATAGTTTAAACTCTTCCTAGTTCACGTCCCTAATTGAAATAGGGACGCAAACTAGGAATTCACCTAAATTTGTTACTTTTTTTTCTTGGTAATGTTTTACCTTATTTCATCGTTTGAGAAACTCTATAATTTATAATTCATGATAATCTATATGTGCATTCACGATAAAATCATACAAAATATGCAACTATAAGTGATATATCATATTATAGCAAACAGCATACTAAATTCTAATTACACTACTATTAAAAAATAATCAAGTTTCAAACGAAGGCGTAAAACGCATTGCTGTCAATAAAACTCAAATTTGAAATCAAAACAAAAAGTGCACAATCTTCTTCTTCGGCGTCAGGTTAGTGATTCATTTAATTGTAGCACACAGAATATTAAACACTTTAAAGGTCCCCTCCAAGGAAATTTTTTTATTGCTTAAATCAACGAGGCTAATGTTTCTTATAATTTTACTGTAAACCGCATCAAATTAGATAGCATATTTTCAATGTTATATGCTTTTAAAGATTTTATTATCAAAATTCTACTATTCCTATTTTACATCCAACTTGCTAATTTTCAGTCTGAAGAGAAAGAATGTACACAATTTGTTTTGATTGTCAACTTGGTATTAGGTTTAATCAATCTATTTAATATTGGTGTAAATAAAATCGGATAAACTAATTATAAAAACGTTTATATACTTTAGGAAACAATTAATATCTTAAACGAAGGCCAAAAACGCATTGTTTGTTAAAAAATCTAAATTTACAATCGAAACAAAGAGTGTACAATCTTCTTCTTGAGCATCAGATTAGTGATTCGCTCAATTGTTGCTCACAAAGTATTAAAAAACTTTAAAAGAAAATAATAAAATACATACTGAACCGAATTGTATGCGGTTTGCGGAATAATGATCGTAGACCTTAGTTCTATAATATTATGTAATAAACTCGTTTTTTACCCTGAGCCTGGAGAGGACCTTTAAAATAAAATTAATTCAATGATAGATCAGAAACACACTGAAGGACATGTTAAGGTTTAATTGAACCTAACTACGTTCTTTTACATATTTAACTACAATTTAAGTTTGTGAAAAGCGTATGGTAATTAAGAAAAGTAATGCCCAAAATCTTCACCTATGAATGCCAAGATTAAGTAATTATTGAAAAAATTAAGGTGGGGTCACCGGATATTTTGGTGGTAACTACCCAACTTAATCCTCTTCGGCCTACCATAACTTAGTTTCTATTGGCAAGTTTTGAAGAAAAGTTGTTAAGCGGGAAATCAATCAGATACTGTCAAGAGCTGAAATGAATAATACATCTGATAAAGATGAACTTTAGGTTGCGGGGCACTTGGCCGTACAGACATTTGGCAGAAATATTTTTATTTTGAAAAAATGTGATAGTAATAATATCTAATATATTAAAAATAATAACTTTAAACAATATAATAACCAATGATAACAAGTTCAAAAGTATGAAGATAAGCTTTTTCCCACCCCTTATATTTGCGATGAAATCCATGATTAGCATAGAGTTATGATAAACTACACTAGAGAGAGGTAGTGTTGCAGCGATTGCAGGACGCTGAAAACCTTATTTTGTTTCAGTTACTCCATTGAAAGGACGCCAGATTGCCTGTAAAGTGACCCCCAAGATAAGGAATTAACAGTCCTGCAAGACGCGATATAATTTTGGCCACTGGCTCACCACTTGATGATTAGGAAAGAATTCAAATTGTTGAGGTAATATGGATACTCATTATGTACATAATAAAACTAATTTTCCTTTCTATAAAATAACTTTAATTTCGATGGAAATAAAAATCATAATTAACATAAACGGAGGCTACAGTTCGTAATATGGATTTACATTGAATAAAAGTCTTTCGACCAAATGTCCATTCGGCCAAATTTACTATCGACCAATTATTGCCATTTATAACTTGATAACTCAAAAGTAAGTATTTACCGAAATTGTCTGAAATTTAATGGAACGTTTGGACAATGTCCAGGAACCACCTGATAGAATTTTAGCAGCGATCCGGTCCAAGTTCAAGGTCATTTATAACTCAATAACTCAAAAGATATACCAAATCGCATTAAATTTGGTGGGACGATTGGTTAATATCCAGTCACCAGTTAACTAGATTTTGGGAGCGAATGGTCAAAGGTTGAGGTCAAGGTCATTTAAAATATTATTGTATGGTCAAGGTCATTTATTAGCTGCGGTGAAGGTATGTGCTCTACCGAGTGCACGTAATCTAGTTTAACATGTAATGATAGCTTGTAGATTGTGACAACATGCTTTTAACATAATAGATTCCTAAAATATTTTAGACTGAGAGTAATAAATCGTTCTACAACAGCGGTATACAGCATTTGATTTAATTTCGTCTATGATATTCTTGAGATCTTTGATTTGAAAAGAATGTTGTCACAAACTTACTGATATGTTATCTTTAAGTGTAGATCATAAATACAATGCCTTCATTAGATGATAAGCCTCCGTGGCGCAATTGGTTAGCGCGTTCGGCTGTTAACCGAAAGGTTGGTGGTTCGAGCCCACCCGGGGGCGGTATATTTTAATCTCTGTATTTTCTTCAATGAATTATTTTACATGTTTTATTTAGTACGAGTCACGGTTGTTCTGCTGAACTCTTCTACCAAACTATTATAATAAAACAATTAAGTACAACAAACTAATTTTATAACCACTCTAATAATACTAATCAGAATATAATATGGTTTGACATAACAGAAATTAGTTTCTATTTCATATTTTTCTTTGGTGCTCTCAGAAATTAATCTGATAACTTAAATATTAGTATGTGCCATATATTGTCAAGAGTTGAGTCTATTATATAGATTCCCCCCTTACATTTTTATGAATATTAACAAAGCTACCATATCTATAGAGTTTATAATGGTTATTTACATTCAGTATTTGAAGAATTATTTTGTTTCAAAATACTGTTCGAATTATTGAATTCCTGAATAGGCAATAAATACAGTGTTCTTAGTACATATTAATTAGTTAGTAATATTCAGAAATTATGCTAAATATGTTACCACGGTTTTCTATACGAGTTGAATAAATGATTTCATTAACAAAATTAGAAATTATTTTAAATGTACAGTGCAAGTTATTAAAGCACTTTCTACAACCTCCGTCATTAAATTAATAACTTTAGCTATAAGTCTGAGGGACCAGAAGTGTGGATAGTTAAATTACACAAATATTGATACCTACTGTTCAGAACACGTTATTCTTAACAGAAAAGTACACTAGTTAATAATAATTAAGGTTTTTTTTTATTCCAATTCATACAGAGAAATCGACTCATTCGTACAATTCGGCACTAATGTTCACAAGTTATCTGTAAATGAATGGATATGTCTCAGTACTCAGAAAGTGGGTGTAAACACAGGTCATGAATCATGTTGTGATAATATGCTTTTAAAATCATAGATCTTAAGGATATCATAGAAGAAATGAAATGGTATCGAATGCTATATTCCGCCGATTAAGAACGATTCAATAGTGTTTAATTCTCTCTGTCTGTAATATTTTCAGGATACGTGATTTTAAAAGCATATTGTCACAACCCTAGTCACTCATAACCATACGAATAAAGAGATGAGAATAAAATTTTAAATCAGATTGTTACCTTCGCAAAATTGCGAAAGGTTATGTTTTGGTTGGATTTATTCATTAAAAAAATATTCAATCAAATTGCTTGAAATTTGGTGGGAAGGTTTGTCAATATCCAGGAACGATTTGGTTAGACTTTGGGAGCAATCGAGTCAGAGCTAAATGTCATTATGACTCAAGGATTATTTGATGGTCAAGGTCATTTAGTATAAGCAGCGGCGAAGATATGCGATCTACGATTATGGCTTTTCTTCTAATTAGTCATACCAATTCATAATTACGAAAAAGATAGTTCAAATCCAGTGATCAATAATAATTATTTTAAATTTCTTTTTTCATCATGACACATAAAAAATTAATTAGAAATTATAAATAAATTCGTGATGGGGAGGGAGAATTATAAACTTATATTTTCAATAGGTTCATTCCTCTGGAAGTCTAAATAATGTTATTATAATAAGTGAAATGAGACGGAATTAAATCCAAACAAATACCACGAACCACATAAGCGGATGAGATTTCATACGTCAGAACTAAAAATGCAGCTCCATTTTGCCGTGACCAGGATTCGAACCTGGGTTATTGCGGCCACAACGCAATGTACTAACCACTATACGATCACGGCTACCGAAGCACTTGAACTCTAAGGGATGTTTTAGGTATTTCTTTTAAAATTAAATTTAAATATTTAGTTTGTAAGAGTATTTATCCAGTTACATATCTGGAATATTTCGAATTAAAAATAGTAAATAAAATCACTATATCGAGAGATGTTACAATTTAAGATATTTAGCCTAATAGCACTAAAAAAAGAAGTGTCAAATAATTGACATTCCACGCTTTCAGTTCATAAATTCCAAATTGAGAATAAACACTAATGAGTAGCGTAATTAATTTTATTGCAAGACGCTGCATAGCATCGTATTTAATATTAACGCGACAGAAAATGCTACCACACAAAGCAAGACATAAAACCCCGGGTGATACTCCCCGGGGAGAGCTGCGACTATCGCAAATTTGTCAGGGGCACAGAAATATCATGCAGTCAATGAAAATTTCGTAGTTCACTTTCCTACCCTCCGAAGTGATCATATAAAGCTACCATTAGAAATTTGTTTCAATCGAATTAGTTCATTAAAGAAGATGAAGAACTAACTTTGATATGTGACCAGCAAGTGCAAAACAAGTCCACACAGAATTTCAATTTTTGACTATTATATGACGATTATACTAGCAAATTAGGCTTGCTAAAACTATTAGTGAATGCACCGGGCTACCTATTAGAACCATTTTCGATTTATAGAAAGAGAAGAAGTAACTTTAGTGTCAATATCGAATGAAATTACAAATCTATACGTAAATATTTTTTAATCAAATTTTTACATTTAAAATTTATTTGGGTTAATTACATTACTCAGAAAGTGAGCGAAAAGCCACACTACCACTTATATTTTGTTTCAATCAAATCTGTTCAATATTGAAGGAGTAGTAACTATTTCCCCAAAATCACTAACAACAACAATGAGGGGGATGTGGCTGCGCTCCTAGCGGGTCGCAGTAATAAATAACATCCATTTACACCAAATACTTATGCTCCAATGTGGTAATTTAATTACATTTCTTCAAAAAATAATACAAACAATCGAATATTTGGCAACTCAGGTTTTGGTGGAACACTTACAACAATAAATTATCAAACCCAATCCGGAGAACAGCACCCAATCCTGAGAAAATTGCACCCAATCCTGAGAAAATTGCACCCAATCCTGAGAAAATTGCATCCAATCTGGAGAAAGTTGCACATAATCTAGAGAAAATTGCACCTAATCTGGAGAAAATTGCACCCAATCCTGAGAAGTGCAAACAATCCTCACATGTTCCTAATCCCAATCCCGAAAAATCACTACCTAATCCAGGAAGAAGAATGAACAAGTCTATACAATATTATTTATTTAGAGTATTAATTATTAAATTTTCAAAATTCTACTCTCTAAGAAATTGTAGCAAATACACCAGTCTACCAATTGAAGCTTGTTTCGACCAAATCGATTCATTATTGAAATTGAAGGAGAATAAGCAATTTTATTGGTAGCATCAGAAAAGATTCCAAGTCCATACAAAAATTTAATTTTTGACCATTAAAATTTAATTTTTCAAATTCTATTCTCTAGAAATTATAGCAAATACACCAGGCTATATATTAAAGCTTGTTTCAATCCAATCGATTCATTATTGAAGAAGGAGCAGCAATTTCAGTGACAAAATCGGAAAAAATTACAAGTCTATACGATTAGATTTTATCAAATTTTGACATATAAAATCCTTTTCTTGAAGTTATATCCTCTAGAAAGTGAAGCAAATAAGTCAGGCTATCATTTAAAGTTTGTTTCAATCAAATCGGTTGACTATTGAAGGAGTAGTGACGATTCTCCCAAAATCCACAACACCAACAATCAGGGGGTGTTCTTAGGCTGCGCTCCTAGCGGGTCGCAGCAATAATATTGGACCAATAAATACAATAAAAAGAGTAAGTGATGAAGAAATATTATTTATGTAATACCTTAAATTAGCATGGATAAATTTATATTTTCACCGTTCGAAGATGTTATATTTTTCTATATTATTTATAACGTATGCCAATCAAAATAATATTTATAGGATTACTAAGGGCATCTCATTAATTTTAATATTATGTTTTGTCTAAAATAGGATGCGTCGATGATAATATGTATATGCTGTATTATTTGCATTATGTATTGTGATTCTTATTACAATAGAGAATTTGAATACTTGTATGTAATTGTATGAAAATTTGTCAATTCCCAAATACAATAAAAACCATTCATCTACATTAAACTAATTAATTTCTATATCATTGAAAAATTCATTTCCATTTCATTGAAAAATTCATTTCAATTTCATTGAAAAATTCATTTCCATTTCATTGAAAAATTCATTTCCATTTCATTTCAGCAATAATAGTTTCCACTATTTATAAAACAAAAATATATAATATTGCACATAATAATGAAGTATATTATTATTTATGTTTATTTTAATATTTATACACCAAGTAGTCAGCAAAAGAAACTAGTTTTATGAAAATACTCGAGAAGATGAGTTTTATTTGAAATTGATTTACATGTTAAAAAAAAAAACAATTAAGTGGATAATGAAAAACAACACAAATGAATAATCTAAGCTTTATTTACAGAATGCACACAGTCACAGTTGGTGTTTGAGCTTAAACACCTGAGGCATGGGAGCAGGAATAACATGCATGAATGTCTTGTGGTACTCCACAGATGGGTCATCTTTGTGCTCACTGAGAAAGCGTTTGATAAAACTATGTTCCCAATGCGGCTCAAATTTTTCAGTAGTTAGAAATACTCTCCCATGTTCCAATGCAAATAGGGTGAAATCACGTCCAATACCAACCTGAAAGAGAAAGTAGTTAATAAGCTACCATATGGGAGCCATATGCATGCATTTTGATTAAAAAGTAATGCTAAGGCCCGTTTCACACTTCAGTTTTTCACATAGCAAATAAAGCGCATCGTTTGGTGTTTCTGCGTTATTTTTTTATGAAGGGGATATTTCCTTCAGCGATAAAAAAACGCAAGGGAGAACACATTTTGAGAAGAGCTTTTCACAGTGTTAAAAAACGTAAGTGTGAAGCGGCCCTAAGCTCATACACTAGCTACAAGATGAGATACTGCAAATAATCATCAAATACTTACCAGATGAATGATATATCTTCAATTGGAGAAATAAATGCAAAAGAACACATCTTCAATAACCACAACAGAGTGTGTACTGTGTACTAAATTCTCTCTACTAATAATTTACTTACTAATGATTTCCTTATTAAGAACTGTATTTACTATATTTGAAACTTTAGTACAATACATCACCTGCAATAGACCTCAAACAAGATATAATTGAAACAAATATTTCATAATCCCATTATTTCTTCTTTTTAGTTAGTTTATAGTTTACATTTTTTTCTAATAAATTTGAAATCTTCTGCAATATTTTTGTCTATTTTAAACACATTAATAGCAGAATTTTGTGATAAATGCAATGGTTTTACATTTTGCTCTTTACATAAACAGTAGCTAGTGATAATAATAGAAGTAAATGATCTTAGAATACAAAACACAAGTCGAAAAATTACAGGTATATGAAGGAATTTAAAATCTAAAACACAAAAAAAAAGAGTTAATGACCGTAGAATATAAAACACAAGTCAGTGATCTTAGAATACAAAACACAAAATCATAATAATACCGATCAATGATCATGGACAATTTTTACATGCATCTGAACAAATGAAGATGATCTCCAAACAAATAGTTCAACTAAAATCACCTCCATTAACAAAAACGTTTCATCATAAAGTCCAAAACTAAATTAAAATATCTTTAGATATGCTTTAAATTTGAAGGACTAAGATTTTGAACGAATCACAGTTACCAGAAAAAAAAATTAATTAAGTATTCACTTCGTAATTAATTAGCTACATAAGATATATCAACACTCAACCTTCACTGTCTGACTTTCTAATAGATTAAATAGAAGTGAAACCCACTAAATTCATTTCGTATATTTAATAATAATTATGTATACTTTTAGGTACCTAATGTTTATTGAGGGTAATGGTATTTAGGTATTGTCAGAAGTATTTTTGTCTGAGACCAGTAATCTTAGTTCTAATGATTAGAAAAATCAATATTTCTTAAGAGTCGAGTGGACCTCTAAGGGGCCCGTAAAATTATTTATTTTAGTTGGTATCCATGATACCTGCAGGTATCATGGATACCAACTAAAATAAATAATAATTAAATCGTTTTTTCTTACATTCTCGTGGAAAAAGTAGGAAGAGCTTAGCTAAAAGTATGGTGGAAAGACTTGAAAACCCCTACGTGTGTACGGCCGGTAACGGCCCTTAAAAGGGAAAATGAATACTCAGAAAAGCACAGAGTTATGTGACATTGTAGTAGCGGTGTTAATAATCAGAGAGTATCTAAGATGATAATCAAGATAAAATCAGGTAATTATAATCTAAAATGTTCAGAAAATATATAATATTAGAGAGATGGCTACTAGCTATATGTATAATTAATGAATCAATCAATTAGATGATAAAAAAATAACAGAAGAGAGAAGGAAAACAATCGAAAGGAATAACTAAAACAGATTTTGCAATACAAATCAAAGTAGAATGATATAAATCATGGAACTTCAAGCACAGGCACAATAAGAGATTTAAAAGAATGTAGCTATTGAAAGACAGCTCATAGCTTAAGAGGTAGCGACTCACATTTTCACCAGGGAAGTACACAAGTCCTCTTTGTCTAGCGAGGACTGTGCCGGAAGTCACGTAAGTACTGTCTGGAGTGCGGATGCCTTTGTGTTTGTACCTACGGCGCTTTTGCTTCTTAAGCATGTGCCGTACAGCCAATGGCACAAGATATGTTTGTAGTCCACTGCCTGTAAAGAGAGACTCGATTATTCAGCAGTACACTTCACTTTTTTAAGGTTAATGTATAAAAAATTCAACCTAGTTTGCAATATGTTCAAAATGAGAGTAGTTCAATATCGACATTTAATTTTATTTTATCAATTATGAATCAAATTGAAGATGAGGGATGTATTTAGTAATATAGACTAAAAGCAAGAACTAGTTACAGTAGCAGTTAATGCTAGAACTAGCTACAGTAGTAGTTAATGCTAGAACTAGTTACAGTAGTAGTTAATGCTAGAACTAGTTACAGTAGTAGTTAATGCTAGAACTAGCTACAGTAGTAGTTAGAGCTAGAACTAGCTACAGTAGTAGCTAGAGCTAGAACTAGCTACAATATTATAATAGAGTGAATTATAGAGGAAACAATTGGGAACTTACCTTGCATCCATTGTGAATTTGTTTGCAATAGGGGAGCACATGTGATTAATTTACTAATCCGAGGAAAACCAATAGAATTCATTTTTATAATATAACCTATTAAAAAGAAATCATTAGAGAATATGTAAGCACCAACATAAGGAATGGAAGAACATAATGCAAATCTAGATATAAATTATGCTACATATATGATGAATAATAAAATTTATCAATACCTTATTTCTGGACTTGAGCCCTTAATTCTCATACTGAAGTATAGTCTAATAATTTTGAGAAACTCAAGAAAAATTGTGGAAATTGAGTGATTTCTGAAACAAATTCAGAAAAAACAGCATCTATAAGCCTATAACAGAGTTAAATCTCTCTAAACAAAGTCTCTAAAAGTCAAGTTATGGAAATTTTAGAAGAAGATTTTTAAATTATTTTCCTGTAATCATGTTAAAAATTGCATTTTGTGATATCAAATTTTCTCCTCTGCTGCAGTCAAATCTGAGAAAATAATTTTTTAGAGAAATTCAGTTACATTTGGAGAGAGCTGGTGAGGAAAACTAAAAATTGAAAGTTTATGAGTAATTGTTTTTTTATCAGGAAAATAATCTATGTAGCAATAAAGTGAATGTTCTCCAATCTTGCTGTATCCAGGACACCACAATAAACATATTCAAAAAGTTAAATTAGGCTCTCAGGTGAAATTTTGGATAAGTTTCAGAGACAATGTCAGGGAGCCATTTGTAGAAGCTTACAAACTGTAAGACAATATTCAGCTAAAATTTCTGATCCTAGCCAAATTCGAGTCATTTAGAAGATTTCAAGCCAAAATTATCATGGAAACATAGGAATTAATTCAAAATTCAAAAAATTCAAAAAAGAAAGTTGTAAGAAGTGTTCACACTTGCATTTTTTCACAGCTGCAGGAGAAATCCTTGAAGTATTTAAAATAAAGGCCCTCTAAAACATCTCTCAGTTGTTTAGAGGTTGATACAGTGAAGAGAGTTGCAAAAGCATATATATTGTATTCATTCAATTGTACAAGAAAGGTCACTAAGAAGATTACAAAAGCCTACTAAACAATGAAGTGAAATTTTATAACTATTTTCGATTGTCTATATCCGCTTGCCATGATTTGCTGACGAAGTTGGAAGGAAACCTACAGAAGAATGATACCAAGTTCAGAAAGTACAGCTTGCAGGTTCCATAAGGTATTTAAAAAACATGGATTTATACCATTATAATTAAGCAAATGCAACTGTTACAGTAATTTTGTATACCATATTAAAATTAAATGCCCAGTATAGCTACTGGAAGTCTGGAATGATTATGAATTAATATGGCGGATTATATTGACGAGTAATTATGTGATATCTGCACAAGTCTTTGGCGCTTAATGTTGCGAACAATATTCAAAACCTCTCCTTGAAAATCCAAAGTTTCATCAGGCGAGAAAGTTTCTAAGGTTGGCAGTAAGGATTTAATGAAGCTCAAATGAACTGATTCTGATTCACAGCTTCCTTGGGTTGCTAAATGGGCAAATATTTCTTCCTCATATTTACTATTTATGTCTTGTCCAACGGATCTTTTTCTTGAAATTGGTTTTTCCGGTTTTGGTGTTGATACTGTCTCGACTTCTTCTTCAGGCATAGTTGAGATGGTTGGTTTGAGCGCAACCACTTTTCTTAGAAATTCCAATTGTTTGAAATATATATATTCCCGCTTCTTCTTCACCCCAGAACCGGAAGGCGTTGTAGCAATGACTTTCAATTCTTTTGTAAAACTGTCTTTCAAATTTTTCCATCGCTGCTGAACATATCTACCTGAAAAAGATCATTCATTAATATATATATGTATCTAGAAATGAATTTGTTGCTGAAAATAGTGAAAAATATATAAGGGTATTTTCCCTATGTTCAATATTGATTAAATACTTTTGTAAATTCCTAGATAATGACAGCCCTGTAATTATCTGGTAACCTGGTAATTTACCACCTTCCTAGTTTAAGACAGATTCTATACTAGCTTCCTAGTTAACAACAGCCTTCTATAGAATATTAAAACTTTTATAAAAGATTAGGTTAAACAATAAACTAATGATATTACAGCTGGGTCTAGGACATCTCGTCCACGGACAATTCATACAATTTTGTATTTTAAAGTGTTTATGGAATATATTTTATATTACTTTTCACTATTACATTAATAGGCAGGTGTAAAAATACAATAATATAAGAGTGATTTAAGCCGTATATGAATTAACACATAGAAATGTTTATCTATCGATTACAGTTATAAAATTAAATATGCTAAACGGGTTGACTGTATTTTTAAATTATTTACCACGTTTAATATTTTGCATTAAATAATGAATTATGAGTATCTAAAATTTAGAACTGAAATAACAGGGTCCTAAAAAACAAATGTGTGGATACATATGAATTAAAGTAATTACAATAAAAATAAATAATTATTTATTGGAAGGAAGTGCTTGACCTGGGCTGGTGTTAGGGAGGAAGAAATGAAGATAATGACTAAGGAGGCAGTAAAGAGAAGAGTAGCTGAGAAGGTGCATCGGGAGTGGATAGAGGAGATGGAGGGGAAGAGTAGCCTGAGGGTATACAGAAGGTTCAAGACGGAGATGAAGGAGGAGGATCACGAGGGAGGTATTGAGTCGAGGTTGTGGTTTGCAGCAAGAACGAGGAGTCTGAGGCTGGCCTGCAGAAGATGGGGCGATGAGAGTGTGGAGTGTAGGTTGTGTGGTGCGGAGAGAGAAGATGATGAGCACTTTTTGTTGGAATGCGAGAGGTTGGAGGAGGTTAGAAGTGAGGCCATTGAGCTGCAGAGACCGAGAGGGGAGGATGTAGATGAGGTTGTGGGAAGGTTTTTGTTCGGTGGTGAGGGAAGGGAGGAAGGTAGAAGGGTGCTGTACAAGATGTGGAGGCTGAGGGAGAGGGAGGAGGCGTTGATGGCTGGTGGTGCTGTTGGGTGAGGGTGTGGAGCCGGTGTCTGTTGAGTGCAGTTGGGGATGGTGTGGTGGGGCTGTTGGGGTGCTGAGTGCAGTTTTGGGTGTTAGTGATAAGTGTAGGTTTAAGTATTAGTTGTAAGTGTAGTTTTAAGTATTAGTTGTAAGTGTAGTTTTAAGTATTAGTTGTAAGTGTAGTTTTAAGTATTAGTGATAAGTGTAGTTTTAAGTATTAGTGATAAGTGTAGTTTTAAGTGTTAGTGCTAAGTGTAGTTTTAAGTGTTAGTGCTAAGTGTAGTTTTAAGTGTTGGTACTGAAAGAAAAACTCAGTATTGGTACTAAGTGAAAATTAAGTGTAAGTGCTTGATGATAAGTTTAGAAATAAGTGAAAATTGATAATGAAATAAGTGAAGGATCTTTCTTTTTGTGGTGGCAGAGGTGGATACCTGAACCGGAAGTGAGGAGGACTGACCCGCTGAAAAGGGAATCAACGAAGCTACATCTTGATCTTGATTATCAGTTATGAATAAGTCCGAATACATGAAACAGTCCAATAACACGGATGTTTTTACGTTTAAATAATAAAACGTAACACTAAAAAGTACTAATATCTAGCTAATTTTTTTATATCATTCTTTAGTAGTATATTATATACCTGCATATTATTATGTATGTAATCACTGTTAAAAATATTCTGCTATAAAATACTAATTTTTGAACCATTAGTACATCTAATTACCTAATCTGAATACTACTATTGATGAATATTGTAGTTACAGTGAAGTAAAAATTCACAAAAAAATGACTTCATTTTCTATATTTATGTAGTGTAATAACATCGAGACATGCCAGGTAATTATTACAGATTTAATAAGACTCAGGTGTGATAAAAGCAGGGCCTGTCTGTATATCATTAAAAAAAATTCATTTTTATTATTTTACTGATGCCTGCCAACAGGATAAAAAAATGCAATAAGAATTTAGGCAAAGACCATATATTTCTAATTACCATCAATTAACACTTTCACCACAACTCGACATATGACGGTAATGCCGAACCAGCATATTTGTTTTCTTTGTATACATTGACAGTTGTTTTATTTGTTTATGAACATATTTTTCGAATATTTATAGTCATAAATATGTAATATATTTTTACTAATAATATATTGCAATTTATATTGCTTACTTTTCAAACACTAGATGTTGAAGAAAAATAAATTTGAAAAAATTATAGAAAAGAATTAGCGTGTACCACTGGTGGTACATGATGCCAGTTGAGCAAGTTAGCTCTGTACCACATGTGGCGCACGTTGCAGTGAAAGTGTTAAGGGTGTTAAATACTTTTATATTGCCGAATATATATAAATAATATAATATATAAAATAAATGTACACAATGAATATAATACAAAATAAAGCAATTCGTGGACGAATTGTCCGTTGGACGAGATGCCTATGGACGAGATGTCCGTGGACGAGATGCCCGTGGACGAGATGCCCGTGGACGAGATGCCCGTGGACGAGATGTCCGTGCACGATTACAGCTTAAAAAAAGTTTCTCTCTAAACCAAAAACATGAATTTTGCGTGTTTTTCATTTTTCCATAGTTCTTACATGTTTCCAAAAAGTAAGAATAACACTGTTTTAACAAGTATCCTGCGATTGCCAGATGCACAATAATGCTCTCACTGCGATTCCATACATATGCATTATTTGTAGTGACTGTATGGCTGTCATCATGAGAGGTTGTTCTATGCTCTTTCTCATATCATTGATTGATACATAGTACAACAAAATGGTGACCATCTGTAGATCTCTTTGCATATGATTTTTTATGTATTTAATGTATAAAAAGACAAGGGACCCACCGGTGGGTCCTTTTGCAGCACATGACAAGTCAAAGGGAACCACCGGTGGGTCCCTTCGCAGGAAACGTGGTAATTCATAAATCTTCTGATGAACATAATTTTTTAAATTTTAGTAGGGGTATAACGTCTGCTTCGGAACCAAAGGCCATATCGCTGACGTCAAAAGGAAATTAAGTACAAGGGACTAGAAGAAGCAGTCAGATAGGAAAGTGGCTCCATGAACAAAGTCACTTACCACCGTTGGTGACAAGCTCATGGATGCAGAAAAGCTACTCCGTGAATGCAGTCACTTACCAAGGAATGTGACGAAACAGTACACAAGCACCGGTGGCTGCACTCACGGATGGAAGAGGAAAATGAAGAGGTGATAGTAAATGAAGCCTACGAGCCTACCTAACACAAATTCTAAGACCTCGTAGTTGAAGAGCATAACCCTAGCGCTACCCTCTAAAACTGCAAGTAGCGTTAAAAAAATGATAAACATGGTAAAAATGAAAAAAGACAATCCATAATCCAAATTACGACAGTTCAGGGCCCAAGGGACGCCACCCCCCTTCTCTTCCATTCACCACAGACAGCTTCAGGATAGAGCCCCTGGGGGCTCTGATGAACATAACCATCATATTCTACTCTCCCCACCAATTTTCAGCACTTTAAAACGGAGGTTTTCATCAAGGTTTATATAATATTTCCCTTGGTTTTCAATAAGACTTTTGAGTTACATTTGGAAATATATAGTATTGTGTCATAACATGGATACTGCAATGTATAGAAAAGTTTTAATAATCTGTAGATGGCTGTCATTAACTAGGAAACACTTAAACTACCAGCTACTTGGGCTGTCATTATCAAGGAATTTACCAATGCTTTAAATAAGTAACTGAAATGCCACATGTTATTGAACGAGATGAGGGTTTTTGGACTGTATGCAAACATCTTACGACCTTAGGGTGCCCACACAATCAAAAGATTTATAGCGAGAAAGCATTAAAAATTGAATTGATCAACATGGATATGTAAAGGAGTGCACACACTGGCAGAAAGCAAGAGAGAGTGGATCCCTGTTGAAGATGGTTTTTCTTGATTAAGTTGAAGATGATAGCCTCAATTCATGTTATATCACACAAGTGTCGGCATTTTTTCATTCTTTAGGCAGTCAGGCACAAACTGCAATACAAATGCCATGTTTTATGTGTGCAGTAGTTCTCACCTCACATCTTGCAATCTTTCTTGCTTTCTGTCTTTTTGTGTGTACTGTGTAGGCACCTTTATGCAAGGAAGTGGGGCACAATTTAAATAATGAACAAAACTATTGAACTGTAGACTAGTCACTAGGGCAAGGTGTTTACACTTAATGTTTCAAGACCTGGCTATTGATATCATAAAAGCATGTGGCATTCTACATACTCTGCTTGACAGAAATGAATGGTTTCAATTACAAAGTTTAATATATAAATGTTCAATCCTCTACAGTCAGAGGATTAGAGGTCACCAAACAATATCAGAAAACATTTTGCCGATTACTTCATTAGCTATCTTGGAGCATTAGAGTTGCAAATCAAAGGTACTATATAAAGACAAACAAGCAAAATTCAATACTTACATGTTACAAGTTTCTCTCGATCACTCATATCCACAAAGTTTTCCATTAATTGTTGGCAAATGTCATTCCATGCATCTTTCTTCAAATTTTTATGTTTATATTCTTCAGAATAGAGGTCCCATATGCAAGGGTTCTCTCTGACAAGCATAATAAGATCATCATTCTTTACGTTATCACATTCCATGGCTTAAATTCTGTAGAAATATAACTTGTTAACATGGATACATACATTTAAAAAATTAACTATCATATATATTTTAATTTTTTAATATCAACATTGAAAAATTCTGATTCCACTGGCTAGATATTAGCATTACCTTATCGAGAAAGAATACTGGAAAACGATTTTTTTTAATTCAAATAGGCTTGAAAAGGTGACAAGAGCTCTATAATTAGCTATAGTTCCACAATTCCTCAGGTTGGCTCCTTTCTGCCAAATTATTTTAATTGTTAACGACAGCTATTTTGAGACCCTCGATTGAAAATGGAGAGAATACGAGAGATGAGACTAATTTTCTCCTATGCTACAATGTCATTTTGGAGAGAATCAATGATAATTTGACATTTTCAGCATTTTGAAAAGAAATTTATTTTCTTTTGGAGATAGGGAGCTGGAGAGAAAAATATAAGAGTTTATTAGCCATAATATTTTACTTGGCCTACACTACAGAAGTTTAGGAGCAAGTAAAGATAACAGACCACAGTCCACTAACTTTACTTGGTTAAATTCTGGTTCTTTATGTTTACTAGCTTCAATTTTGGTTCATTAATTTTACTTGATTAAATTATTAATATTTGACCAATAATTGGAATGAGAATATAATTTTGGAATCATAGATACCACATTAAAGGATTTAAGAAGAAATTATTTTCATCTTTTTTTACTAATCATTCTTCACAACTTCAAAATGAATCACTTTTTTTATCAATTCTTTCAATTTAATAAAACATGCAATGTATAATCATTGATATTATGATTTATAAGGTAGTAGCTATATTATAATAATACTAAAGCAAATATTTTTTTGAACTAAAAAAAGTTTTCTGGTCCATTAACTTTACTAGCATAATTTCTGGTCCGTCCAAGTACAATAGTATGGCTATGGCTCATAAACTCTCCATTTGTTTCTCCAGCTCTCTCCAAAAAAAACACAAAATTCCAGATAATGATAATTTTATTGAAATAAATTTTTGAACATATACACATAGAATAATGCAAATGCCTAAATGAACAACACATTAAAATCAAATATATGTCAAAATTAAAATCAAGCCTATATTAGACCAAATTGGTCTTAGGAAAAGAAAGTTATAAATTATAAATTCACTGCACTGCTATCACCATCATACATTCATACTACATATCACAACAATGAGACACATTAACTGAACATTGGAGTCACTCAACTGGTATGATTTCAGTTGTTTTGAAAACTTTTTATTTTATTAATTTCTTTTAAGTGGGATGGAAGGCTGTTATAGAGCTGTGGAATTATATGTGAAATAGATCTTTGTGAAGAAGACAATCTTTGGAAACTAGGGATAATGTAAAGGTTTCTATTTCTAGTATTGTGCTCATGATTCGAGAGATGAAATTCATTATTATTTTTGCGGAGATAGAGGCAGCCCAAGTACCTATGAATAACTCCAACCTTCAGGATTTTTAAGCGAATAAACAGAGGATCAGAGTGTTCCAAAAATGAACTCATAATAATACGAAATACCTTTTTCTGAAGCAATAATAATAATAATAATAATAATAATAATCTTTATTGAAAAAATAGGTTTACATCTTGTACAGAGGAACAAATAATAATTTACACAATACAAAAAAAAAACATATTAATCAAGCCTATACGAAGGAAATCCTTTTCAGGCAGATATTAAGTGAAATACAAAATTTGTGAAATGCTAAACAAATTTGGTTGAAAAAAATTGAATAAAAACAAGGAAAATTACAAAATTACATCAAGCAGACAAGTAAGAGTTTACCAAATATTCCCTATACTTAGATTTAAATGCATTAAGAGTAGAAGAGTTTCGGATGGATAGTGGTATGGTATTCCAAACATTAGGACCATTATGGGAAAGACTCTTATTACACTGAGAAAGTCGTTGGAAAGAGGGAATTGCATTATTACAATATCTAGTACCGTAAGTATGTGATGGATAAGTTACAGAGTTTGATAATTGCAATTTAAACATGTAAACACCTAAAAAGTATCGATATATATCTTTGATACATAAAATTTTAGTTCTATAGAAAATAGGTGCGGTATGAGCTAAATAATCTGAATGGGAAATAATTCTAACAATCCTCTTGTGGACCAAATTTAAGGGCTCCAAATGAACATTTGAAGTGTCTCCCCACAGAAGTATTCCATATATTAAATGTGGATACACTAAAGAATAGTACAGATCTAGCAAGATACTCTGCGGGGTATTACCACTAATGAAGTACAACATTCCAGAGGTTTTTGCTAACTTAGAAGTTAATGATTCAATATGAGAAGAAAAATTAAGCTTCCGATCAACATGTACACCCAGAAACTTCACATGTTCAACATAGGAAAGTGATGTACTATTTATATTAATCAAAGAGCCTGTTATATTTCTGGTGCGATTTGTGAATAACACCGCAGATGTCTTATCGGCATTAAGCATTAATCGGTTATTCAATGTCCATTCATGAACCAAAGATAGATTAGAGTTCGTCCCATTCACCATGTGATCATAGTCTTGATTACTAACTGTCAGAGTTGCATCATCGGCAAAAAGTGTGAACTCAGCAGTATTGCTTACATTAGGCAGGTCATTGATGTAAATAAGGAAAAGAATTGGTCCGAGGATACTACCCTGAGGAACACCACTCTTCACAACTTTAAATTCAGAAAAAACACCACGAACTCTCACCCTCTGAGTTCTACCACTAAGATAGCTCCTGAACCAAGCAAGCGTCAATCCACGTATTCCATACTTGTATAATTTACACAAAAGTATTTCATGAGACACAGTATCGAAAGCTTTAGAAAAGTCCAGAGATATGCCAACAGTATGCTTTTTCTGATTAAGCTGCTCATAGATGTGATCAATTGCATTAATTAAGGCATCTGTTGTACTCCTGCTCTTACGAAAGCCAAACTGAGAGCCATTTAATATATTATTCTCAGAAAGATAAGTCACTAATCTACCATAAATACACTTTTCAAAAACTTTACTGAGGAGAGGCAAAACTGATATAGGACGATAATTTTTAATCTCATTTTCCGATCCAGACTTAAACAAAGGAGTGACACTTGCTCGTTTCAGAACATCAGGAAAAATACCATGTTCAATTGAATCATTAACTATACAAGAGAGAGGTATCGATAAATATTGAATTACAGTTTTGAAAATTTTAGTTGATATGCTGTATAAACCATACGTTGTATTCCTAAGGGCATGTACAATATTGATTACTTCATTTGGTGTAACAGGAGAGATAAAAAAAGAATTAGGCAAATTAACATTAATATTATCAATAGGGTTATTTATAGGAGGTGGTAAATTACTGTTTATTGTGTTAGCTATATTAACGAAATAGGAGTTAAGGTGATTAGCAATTCGATTAGGATCAGATACTTCAGTATTATCAATATTGATAGAAGATACAGTTTTTATATTCTTCTTACGGTGCATCATATCATTCAGTAGTTTCCAGGTACTCCTTATATCACCCTTGCATTTACTAAACGAATTAACATAATACATCTTCTTAGCATGTCTAATGCTATTGGTAAGAGTATTTCTATAATGTTTATAGTAAGTTTCAGTAATTAAATTACGTCTAAACAGTTTATAATATACTGACTTCTTTTTAATAGAGCAGAGAAGTGCATCAGATAACCAAGGTTTGTTCAACCGTTTACTGGACAAATATTTAACTTTAATTGGAAAAGATCTACAATAAACTTCATCTACAGATTCAATAAAAAGTTTAGTATTCACATTCACATCTCTACTTGACAGATCAAAAGTCAGTTCCCGACATTCCACTATAAATCTACCAAAATTTACCGCAGACTTATCTCGAAATCTGACTTCCACTAGGTCACTATTTGATAGCAAGATATCTTTAAGGACAAAAAACGTAGGAAGATGGTCAGTAGTATCAAAAATTACAATTCCAGATTCAACGGCATTACATTTATTATACCAAATATGGTCTAGAATTGAAGGAGATCCACGCTGGTCTCCAGACGGAAATCTAGTTGGTCTGGTTATTACAGGTAGAAAACTATGAGAAAACATAGTATGCACAAAATGCCTAACATCATAACAAGAATTTTCATAGTCAACAAGATTAACATTTAGGTCTCCTGTTAATACAATTTCCGAATCACGAACCGAATCATCGTAGAGTATAGTCAATAAACAATTAATAAATTCATCAACTCGCCCAGTGGGTGGACGATACACTGCTACAATTATAATTTCATGATTATTGGTACTTAGTTTTACTAGACACGCCTCTATGTTTTCATTAACAAATGAGAGATGGGGTACATTACTGGCATGCAAAATAACATCAGAATACACAGAAACTCCACCCCCTCTCCCGCCCACACGGCCAACATGGAAACCATCATAACCAATAATATCTCTCCCCTGACCAGCGGTGAATCTAGTTTCCGTTAAAACAATTAAACTAAACTTATTGAAAACTGAATCTAAAAAGCCTTCAAAATTATCAAAATTAGTGTGAAAACTACGGATATTATAATTACATAACATAATGCTATTTTCTAGGTTTTCAAAAGTATCATTGAAATTTGTAATGGAATAGTAATTTGAGCGGTTGGCACTATTGATAGAATGGTAGTAATCATTGAACAAAGTATCATCAGTGTCAAAATCATGGAAATCATCACTCATGAAAGAAAAGATTTAGGAAGAAAAAGACCAAGAGAGAAACGATCCAGACAAAACATCAGATATACGCTAGATATACCTGTGATTGTACAGACGTCACATATTATCACACTAGTGCAGTATATCAAATATCGAAAGGAGACACTAGTGACTGCACACAAGAACCTGAGAAATATCGACAGATAAGCCCCAACATAAACACCAAAGTAAAGAATAAAGCATCCGAAACATAGCTTAATTTGTATCTGATAAGAAATGACATTGAATACCATAGTAAAAAAATATAATTGCGAAGCACATGTAATAACATAGGGAGATAAATACTTAGTTTGACGATACATGGATAGCAAGTAATTAACTAAATGCTGGTGTAGTAAGTAGTAACTTGCACAGAACACTGAGAAAAAATGCAAATGGTTCAATCTTGTACAACTTCCGTCAGATGAAACCCCAGTGACCGCTCACAAAATTCTTCCAGCTTCCGGTTATCACTGATAAATATTTTCGAGTTTTTTCCTTGTGGAGTAACAGATTTCAGTAAGGCATATATACGTCCATCTTGCGACCAACAGGAAAGTAACTTCTCCGGAGATCTCTTTTTAGCCTGTCTCAGAGCATAAAGAAGCTTAGCTCTTTTAGGAATTAGGTTTTCACTAGCATAGAGCTGCGCTGGCTTCACAGTCCTACAGGAGCGAAGTACGTCTTCTTTGGAAAGTGAACTTTGCAGTTTAACCATAATCTTCCTTCTATCTGATGATTGAGTAGGAAGCTTGTTACCGATTCTGTATGCATTAACTATCTTGTCCCTAGAAACCTCCATCTTCAATTTGCTCCGAAATATTTCTCTGACTAATTCAACAGGATTTTCATCTTTCGAAGCAGGAGGAAGAGCCCCACCAGATAGAACTATCGAGTCACTTCTCTGAAAAGACTCTAAGTCATCAATACGGCTCATCAAGTCTTGATTACCACGCTTTAATATTATGATTTCGTTTTCCAACTTATCAATCCTTTCATCTCTAGATTTAAGCTGATTAATTATATCCAAGCGAACAGCATCCAGCCTTTCAAGAATAGTTCTACTTTCAGCAGACATCCCTTCTAGTTCTTCAGCTGATATACCAGTAGCATTCAATGAATCACTTATAGGAGGCAAGACATTTTTATTCGTTTTTTTAGGCATTATTGAACAGCCTTCACCGCACCGAGCAACTCTCCACGATATTACACACTTTTACACCACAATCGTCTGTTTGACTGTTAAATTCCAAAATGTAAACAAAGAGTTGCGGAGCGGCTCACGTCTGCTCAGTATGGAAGCAGATAGCAGTGAACAATAATAATTTATTAAGGTGAAGAGAAGCTGCACTACCCCATACAAGGTTACAATAAGTCAAATAAGGATATATGAATGCATAGTAAAGACGCTTCAATACATCTTCCGGTAATAAGTTTATCTCCAAAACGATCAAATTATCATAAAATAATAAATTCTCTCCAAAATAACATTGTAGCATAGGAGAAAATTAGATGATTCTCACCAATTGCAATTGAAGGGCTCAAAATAACTGTCACAAATTCGCTTCATTACTTGGTTATCTTTACTAGGTTAATTTCTGGTCAGTTATCTTTACTAGCTTCATTTCTGATCAGTCATCTTTACCAGCTTCATTTTTGGTCCGTCATCTTTACCAGCTTCATTTCTAGTCCGTCATCTTTACCAGCTTCATTTCTGGTCCGTCATCTTTACCAGCTTCATTTCTGGTCCGTCATCTTTAGTCTTTACCAGCTTTACCATTAACTTCACTCTTTAATTGCTCCAAAGTTTATATAAGCTGCTATAGTTTTATTACCTATGTCAGCATCAGGTACATACCATGTATAAGTCATAGGAGTAGCTATGTCAAATAAAGGCAATTAATTGGCTTAGATTTGAAATGGTCAAATCTCAGATATGTCAAATTGGCTTTAAATTTTGAATTAATTTCTATGTTCACATGTTAATTTTGGCTTTGAAATCTTCATAAAATGAGCCAAATTGGCTTGGCTCAGATTTTTTGTGAAATTTTGGCTCAAAAATTGGTTTACAATTATCCAGCCTCTGAAACATGGGGTACGTATAACAACTCTTTTCAATGTTTGTTTAATTTCACACAATATGTATGCTATCATGGGTGGAAGAAAATTGTACAGTGAATGACATAGTTCTTTCAAATTGCAATGAAGTATTTTATCAGGAGCCTGATCTATGTTGCAGAGAAATTATTGAAAGTGTGCATTTGAAAGGTTCCACTTGAAAGTCTTGAAACGATTCCAAACTAAATTTCATTGCGATACAATTTTTAAGCAATAAAAGTTGAAAATTTGAAGCTGTCCTCTGAAAATTTGAATTAGCTACCTAGACATAGGCACATAGCTAAGTATCAGAGTTTCAATTTTAGAAATACAAGCCAAATTAGCCAATTAACTGGCCTTACCAGACATACTCTGAAACATGGTCAGGATATGTTACCATAGAATGCTTCTTGAAAAAAGAACATGTTTGATATATAATTGACAAATGCAGTGGTATTTAGAAGACAAGCGTTTTCAATGATTATATATCATTTCAGGTACCAAGGTATTTAGCCTGTGCCCCAGATGACACCCAAGGATAATAGACTAGAGTTAGATTAGGACCTTGTGGATACCACCAAGGGGCAAGGTTCAAAACAGACGATCTAGAGCTAGTAGGTATCTACGAAATAGGGTACGTAGAATCACCGAAACGGGGATGGTTTATTAAGAATCGCCTTTGTTAAGTTATTTTGTCACTTACGAAGCCATCTGGGGGGACAAGCTCCGCATGCACCCCACTACTGAATAGTAAATACTGCCCTGTAGTCGCACCAGTAGGCAGTGAGTGACGGGCACCACCGTTCTACCGGCACCCGATCCACATAGCTACATACCTAGTTATATTATACTATGTTGTGACCAAGATAGAATTGGGAAACATATACATATGACATACCCAGATAGGTAATAAGAGAGTTTAGCAGTGTTTGCAACTAGTTACGGACTAGTTTATGTTGCTTTACCAATAAGGAACGGCATCAATCTGATAGATAATTTAACAACGCTTTTTAAATAAATAGATAGGTATCCTTGATAGAGACGGACTCGTAAACAGTAAGAGTGTAAGACTATTTTTCCTCACCAATTTTAAATTTAACTTGTACATAACATTTTGTAAGACTGAGTTAAAAATAATAATAGCGTAAAGTTAAGATATATTCAATAGATAAGTACACTAATCCAATATCTACAATAGAATAAAGTTTCAGAATTAAATAGGTAGCTTGCGAATTGAAAGCTATTATTATCCTGATAATATATACCTATCCTATATAAAATTTTTTAGATTGTACTGTCATTATAAAATTTCTTAAATAAAATATGCATAATCTACCCAACTATAGGTAGCCCTGATCTAATTTGAATGGAGGTGAAAAGAAAATGAAAAATAATTAGTTAGATATAGTAGGCTATACCTAAACTAGGCCTAATAAAGCTAATTGTCTTCGAAAAATAAATATAAAATTTCACTTTTTCAGAAAATAAATATAGTAATCTAAATAAATGAATGCGATTTAGTAATTAATAATTATACCATCGTATATATTTTTAAGAGTATTTTTCTCTCAATAAGATTAGCAGATCAAAGGAGTTCCAACAATTCTCTGTCTGTTTTCAGTTCGTATGTTATTGCCAGCTGAACGATGTAAAGTAAACTTTTCAAAGACTAAATGCTTTCCTATTTTACCGAGTCTCATACTCATTTAAGTTTATATAATGGCCGCTACGAGGAAATTGCAAGGTAATAGGTTTCAAGGTTCTTCCTTTTCCTTGGTTCCTTGCTAACTAGGTAGTTAGAATAAGAATACCTAGTGCCTAATAATAAATATTGTTAGGCCTACCGTAAAAGTCTTGTAAATTAGTCTAAACTACTATCCTATTTTCTGTAGGATTGATAACACATCATGTTAGGCTTCTTTGTCGTGGTAGGAGTAGGACTTTAGTTGAAATGCTTAGGCTATATTTAAACTCTATTTATTAAGTTGATGCTACCTAGACAACCTAAATTGTTAAATTGATAGTTGTTTTAGTTGGCACTGCCACTAATGAAGGAAGATGAATGATTTTGATGTTTACAATAGCCTCTATAAGCTTACTTTGATGGCTCTGAGAACCAGAATCCTCCCAGTCTGCAGAAACTGGTCAAAAGTGTTTGTAGAGATTTCTCCTGTTCGTAGCAAAATTAATGTAAATGTCCAATATCAACCGATTTTGCTGCGCAATCTACTGATCAATAGTTTGCGCAGCCATCGATCGATAGCGCAACCATCCCAGTCTGGTAAAATAGATGCTTTCTGATGAACTAATTACTCTGTTGGACTTTGGAGTTTTACAGACTTTGAAAATTAATGGTAAATTGCTAAAAATTATATAATCTGCAGCCTTTAGCATATAGAGTTCATCTGTTAGCCCCAGTCTGCAGAAACTGGTAAAGTGTTCGTAGAGATCTCTTATTTTGTTTGTAGCAAAATTAATGTAAACATAGAGATTAATTCAAAATTGTTTGTAGCAAAATTAATGTAAATATAGGAATTAATTCTAAATTGTTCGGAGAGAATATCCCATATATCTCACATATTCTGCAGACTGGTGTTAGCCTAAGCAGTTTTCCAGACTGGCAACCATCGGTCGATTACTGCGCGTTCGAATGATCCAGACTGTATTTCATGGCCTGTCTGTAGAATGCGTCTCTTCTCCCGCAGAGATTTTATTTTGAGAGGGAGTTACTCTCTGACTCTCAGCAGCAGATTCAGAATCTCCCGCAGCTAAATTAATGGTAACATAGGAATTAATTCAAAATCTCCCGCAGCTAAATTAATGGTAACATAGGAATTAATTTAAGATCTCCCGCCAGTCTGAAAAGTAAAGCAGGATTTGTGGATTAATCCTGCGCCCAAGTCCTATTTAATTCCTATGTTCCCAGAGTGGAATAATAACTCATTTCAGATTGACTAGTAACTCTGTTAGGAATTTAGAATGAACAAAAATTACTCATTTTAACCCTAAAAAATGAAGAAATCAGTAAATTATTTTATAAATTTCAACTCTGCAGTGAAAACTTATGTAAAAAAAGTCATTTAAGCCAGTCTGCAGAATATGGGAGATATTTGGGATTTTCTCTCCGAACAATTTTGAATTAATTCCTATATTTACATTAATTTTGCTACAAACAGAATAAGAGATCTCTACGAACACCTTACCAGTTTCTGCAGACTGGCATTTAAGCTTCATAATTAGGCTTGTTGCCAGACTGGAAAACATAAATTCTAACAGAGTTACTCCTAACTTCATGCATTCCCATTAGTGATGTTTATCATCACAACAAGCCCAATTGTGAAGCATAAATGACTTATTTTTCATTAGTTTTCACTGCGGAGTTTAAATTTATAAAATAATTTACTGATTTCTGCATTTTTTAGGGTTAAAATAAGTAATTTTTGTTCATTCTAAATTCCTAACAGAGTTACTAGTCAATCTGAAATGAGTTATTATTCCACTCTGGGCTTGTTGTGATGATAAACATCACTGATAAGAATGCATGAAGTTAGGAGTAACTCTGTTAGAATTTACGTTTTCCAGTCTGGCTATGTTCCCATGTTATTTGCTGTGCCCAAATCACAATTTTGGTTAAAAAAATCCTGGGTCTGAGGTGACATTCTTTTCAGACTGGATCTCCCGCAGAGATCTCAAATTTCTAAAATTCAATCAAAAACTCCCGCAGAGAGTCTTGGAAAATGTTCCATATTCTGCAGACTGGGTAAATTCCACCGACTTGCCATGTTTTAAAGTATGGACAAAGTCGCCAGTCCAGTCTGGAAAACTGCTTAGGCTAACAGATGAACTCTCTATGCTAAATGCTGCGGATTATACAATTTTTAGCAATTTACCATTAATTTAACACGTTAACCGCCATATGGTACACGGGTGGTACGTGGAGCTTATTACTGTGCCGGCATATGGTACACCGGTGGTACGTTTGCAGATACAGACTAATAATGCTGTGTAGACTGCTCAATTGGCCACCCGTGACCCACACTTTTTATTAGCCTAACATCAAGTATACATAGAGACTAGACACCACATACCTCCTTACTCCAGTGCTGGCATGCTACTGGCTGCGTACTATAACTTCCTTGCTGGCTGCAATAGCATCAGCTATGTATGGCGGTAGAGGAACTTTCCATAATCGCGCTATGGCGGTTAACGTGTTAAGTCTGTAAAACTCCAACAGAGTAATTAGTTCATCAGAAAGCACCTATTTTTCCAGACTGGTCGCCAGTATATTGGCGACTTTTGAGGGGTTAATTAAGTTAGAAAACCTCTAAATAACAAGTAGATCACTCTTAAAATAGTCTCAAGAGATACACATGCATCAGGCATGAAGCATAAGGATGTTTCCTAGTGTAAAATCTTCACTAGGAAGCTAAATTTGTCCTTTAAAGTATCTTAAATGTGGCGACTTGGATCCATTTTCTCATTAACCTGGTGACTATCCTGCCACACTTTTAATCATGGCCGACTTGTCGGTGGAATTTTTTTTCATTGAAAATAATATTCTGACAAAGTTGGTGGATATTTAGCTATTTATTTCTATGTTACCAATAATTTTCGGTAGAAAAATGGGCAAAATGTTGGTGGATCAGCTAAATTACTGGAAATTTATTGTGGATTTTCTCAGCTTTTTCAAAAAGTCGGTGGAATTTTGTGCACCAAATACAGACTGGCGAATTATATGATTTTTTTTAGTTTGTACATCAAATTGGCACATATGATCGCGTATATCAATCGATAGTGCAGCCTTCGATCGATTTCTGCGCGTTCGAATGATACAGGTTTTCTTTGTTCATGCATTTAATTGTTTTGTTTTTATTGGAATAATACTTTTTTTATATTTAATAAGTCAACCATAAGACGATTGTTGTGCGTTTGAATGATATGGATTTTCTTAGTTTATGCTTCTAATTTTTACATTCAATAGAGCTAACAAAATCCATATAATTTAAACACGCAACAATCGACTGATGGTTGCTCTATTAAATGTAACAATTAGATGCATAAACTAAGAAAATCTATATCATTCAAAAGCACAACAATCGACTGATGGTTGCTCTATCAAATGTAGCAATTAGATGCATAAACTAATTTAATCCATATCATTCAAATGTGAACAATCGACTTATTAAATAAAAAAAAGTATTTAAAAGTATTTTTCCAGTAAAAACAAAACCATTAATTAAATGTATAAACAAAGAAACCTGTATCATTCGAACGCGCAGAAATCGATCAATGGTTGCGCTATCGATCGATGGCTGCGCAAACTATTGATCAACAGATTGCGCAGCGAAATCGGTCGATATTGCAGATCACTCAAACGCGTGTGACATAAATATAGGGATTATTTCAGAAGTGTTAGTAGGAAAATTTATGTAAATATAGAAATTAATTCAAAATTGTTCAGAGAATATCCCAAATATCTCCCATATTCTGCAGACCTGAGACTGGGAATCCTTCTCATTCTACTCCAGTCTGCAAAGCATGCACAATCAGTCTCCAGATATTTAATTTTTGAGCCTTGAGTCAATTCCTCCCAGAGTGGAAAACACAAATTCTAACAGAGTTGCTCATGAGTCATGAATACTCAACTGCGGAGTTTATTAATGATTAACATTATTAACCCTGCTTAGTATTAGTAAAGCATGTAGGTACCTTATACCTATAGACCTTATAGCATGCACTGCCATCAGTGCCATGCAGAGTTCAATTTTTTCAAATATTATGAAATATATGACAGATCTCAAATTAATCCAGGTAATAAACCAGTCTGCAAAGTGTGTCAAATCTGTCACCAAGATTTCATATTTCAGGATAATTCGTCTCCAAATTTTTCAAATTTGTCTCCAAAATTTTCAAATTTGTCTCCAAAATGGCCAAATTTCTTCAATATGTCTCCAATAAATAACATGTAAACATAGGAATTAATTAGAAAATAGTCGCCAAGAACAAGATCTTGTTTTGATGAATTTTCCCTCCAATATAGTCTCCAAAGATCGTTGGCGACATAGACACGCTTTGCAGACTGGGTAATAAAGCATGTCCAAGCTTGCCACTTTAATGGCGAGTTGTGACGGTTATTTTGAGCCCTTGCATTGTAAATGGCGAGAAATATCTATTTTTCTATGTTCTTCTATGCTATAAATTATATTCCCCAAGTTTTAAAGTGTGGATAAAGTCGCCAGTATATTAACGACTTTTGAGGGGTAAAATAAGTTAAAAAACATATAAATAACAAGTAAATCACTCCCAAAATAGTCAAGAGATGCACATTATCACATGGCACAAGCATCAGAACTGAACCATAAGGATGTTTCAAAGTGTAAAATCTTCACTAGGAAGGCAAATTTCTCCTTTAAAGTACCTTAATTGTGGCTACCTGGATCCATTTTCTCACTAAACTGGTGACTTTCCTGTAACACTTTGAATCATGCCCAGTGTGTTAAGTTAAAAAACCTGTAAATAACAAATATATCACTTATAAAATAGTTTCAAGATATACCTACACACAAAATCCCATTGACTTTTTCAAAAAGTTGAAAAAATCCAATAACAATTTCCAATAATTTGGCTGATCCACCAACATTTCCCCAATTTATTCTCCGTAGATTTTTTGTAACATAAAAATAAATAGCTATAAATCCTCCGACTTAGCCAGAACATTATTTTCAAAGGAGAAAAATCCACCGATAAGTCGATGGAATTTACCATGAAATACAGTCTGCTGGCACATACATCAGATGTGATGCATAACTTCTTAAGGATGTTGTTTTCAATTGTAAATCTTCACTATGAAGTCAAATTTCTTCTTAAAAGTGGTGACCTGGTTCCATTTTCCCAGTCTTCAGAAACTGGTAAACTGTTCGTAGAGATATCTTATTTTGTTTGTAGCAAAATCAATGTAAATATAGAGATTAATTAAGAAGTTTTCGTAGCAAAATTAATGTAAATATAGAAATTAATTCAAAGTTGTTCGGAGAGAATGTCCCTAATATATCCCCTATTCTGCAGACTGGCCATTTTCTCACTATACTGGCGACTTTCCTGCCACACTTGAAAACATAGGAAAAGTGCATCCAAGATTTAATTCCTATGTTTACACGTTATTATTGGAGACATTTTAGAGAATTCTGGTCATTTTGGAAACAGATTGTCGCCGGTATGTCGGACAATTCAGGAGACTTAATTTAGTGATTAATTTCAAAGCCTTAATAGCCACCGGATAAAATTCACAACTACATGCCATGATTCATTACTTTTACTGCAGGAACTGGTGAATTGTTCTACCAAGAAATCCTATATTTTGCCTTCTGGTCTTAGTAAAATACCCAAGCAAAATAGTATGGCTCTTAAACTCGCCATTTGTCTATAACCCTCTCCAAAAATAACTAAATTTCTCTCCATAATAACATTGTAGTATAGGAGAAAAATAGATATTTCTCTACATTTGCAATTGAAGGGTTCAAAATAACTGTCTTAAACTCGCCATTAAAATGGCAAGTTTGGACATCATATATTATCTGGTAAAAATACATATAAATATAGAAGGAAATAAGGATTTTTCACACAGAAAATGTTTAAAATGTCCCATATTTTGCAGACTGGCTTCATGCATCTTTTGCAGACTCCATGTTACAAAGTATGTCAGTTAAAGCCAATTAATTGGCTTGGATTTCAAATGGTCAAAACTCAGATATGTCTAATTGGCTTAAAATTTTGAATTAATTCCTATGCTTTCATGTTAATTTTGGCTCAAAAATTGGCTTACAATTTTCTAGCCTCTAAAACATGGTGCAGTCTGGATTCTACTTCATCTGCTCTCTATGTTGAACAGTCTCAGTCTGCAGAATATGGTACATTTTTTCAAGACTCTCAGACAAATTTTAGATCTCTTGAGGAAGATCTTGAATTAATTCTTATGTTACCATTAATTCAGCTGTGGGAGATTTTGAATCTGCTACTGAGAGTCGGAGAGTAGCTCTCTCTCAAATCCATGTCTTAAAGTATGCACAAAGTTGCCAATATATTGGTGACTTTTGAGGGGTGAAATAAGTTGGGAAAACTGTAATTAATTGTTAAATCACTAATTAAATAGCCATAATGGATGTATATGCATCAGAGATGAAACATATAAACTGAAGAGCAAGTGAAACCACGTAAAAAGTAATCATCCTTCTATTTTTCTTAAGAGCTTTCAAATAATAAAATATTTATCATCATATCCTAATTTTGACTAATCTAAACATATTATATAGTACAAAGAAGTATAATAGATACCAAAATTAATAAAGTCGCCTATAAAGTTACTAAATAATTAAAGAAAAAGGAAATAATAGAAAAATAATAAGTTATTAACCCAAAATAGTTAAATTAAAAGAACTCGCTTGTTCATTTAGCGATAGTGACTGCTTATGGATGTATATAGATTCTAATATACGAATATCACACTGGTTTGTAGTTTGCAAAATTTTGAAATTATCTTCCTTAATTGGGTGATTCGAATCTAAAGAATGGTTACGAATTGAACTGAAGGGTGGGGAGCTATAGGGGTTATTAGTTCTAAAAGATATTCCATTATGCTGAGAAATTCTCACCTTTAACTGCATCATGGTCTCACCAATGTAGGTGGACTGGCACTGTCCACACGAGTATTTATAAATGAGACCAGATGACAGTAAAGGTGGGATTTTATCTTTATAAGGGAAAAATGAACCAATAGTGGTTGCATTTTTGAAAACAAAATTTAATTTAACTAGGGGATAAAATTTGTTGAGTAATGAATTTAGTTCTTTTATACATTTAATGCTTGAATCATCCAAATAAGGAAGGGATACGAAAATATCAAATTTAGGAACTGTTAATTTACGCTTAAGTGGAGTATGAATTGAATTTAAATATTTAGATTCAGTTTATAAATTTATTAAGATTTCCCAGAAGGAGGCCCATAACACAAATTATAAGATGAAACATAATGATGTTTTCAACTATAAATTCTTCACTAGGAAGCCAAATATCTACTTTTAAATGAATTAAATGTGGCGACCTAGTTTCATTTTCTAATTAAACTGGCGACTTTCCTGCCACACTATGAAACATGGTCTCAAATTAAAATCTCTGATAGTCTGAAGACAGTAGACCAATTATGCAGATTGCAGAGTGGCTGAAAATTAATTTAAACAAAGGAATTAATTCAAAATTGTGTATAGAGATCTGGTGATCTCTTATTCTGTTCACTATAAAATTAATGTAGCTAAATAAAATAGAGATTAATTCACAAGTGTTCTCAGCAAAATTAATCATGTACCTAAACGAATTAATTAATTCAAAACTGTTTGTAGAGAATAACCCAAATATCCCCCATATTCTGCAGACAGGCCATTCTGATTGATTATCCTTAACTTACCACTTACCCTATAACTTTGTTAGAAATCTAAATTCCTAAACTGTCATTGGTTTTCCTCTAGTGTGAAAACTCATTGACTTCTACTCATTTTTAGATGAAAAATTCACATTTTACAGTAGAGCCAATAACATAAAATATTTGCAAAAGTATGTATTTATTATCCAAATATGTGAATACTAAATACCCCCTTAGCCCACATTGGAGGGGGGGGGGGAGGTTGCAGTACCTCTGGCCAGAACCACAATTCAGTTGGGACATGAAAGTACAGTCTCACATTCCTTTTGTAACCAAAAACAATAATGATTTCTGACCTAACACCTGCAGACCCATCTCCCTTTGAAACCCTCCCATTAGTATGGGACATGAAAATCCACTACATAAAGACCCTTTTTCATCAAAATTATGAGAAATTTTAGCCCATCAATTTCTGTGGGTCAACCAACTTGGTTATCCCAGTGCCTAATAATCAATTATGCAAGTAATATGATACTCCTATATTGTTAACAAATTAACATAAGTATAGCTTTCAGAGAAGAGCTGGTAAAATAAAATATGTTTTTATGAAGTAGAGAATAATTAATTCTCTGTTTCATCTCTTGATGATATTAATTGAAGAAACGATTTTTTTTTTTTTTCATTTTGTAAAGTAGCTTCTATGCAAACTCCAGTAACTGTTTTGAATGTATTTGATTTTATTTTTTTAAATTTAGAATGAAAATTATATGGGTAGAAAAATATCCAGGTGCCCAACACACTTGAATGGTAATTATTAGAGAATTTCTCCCCAATTGGGCTATGGAGTAAAAACTAATGAAGATATTTGAACCACACTAATGCCTTATAGTTGCGTCACACTTAACAATACAACTACTGGGAGTGTCAAACCAGAGTCACTCTGCCAGATGTAAGAGATTAAAAAACCTAAGGGTCAAAATGATAAGTTGTGGCTCTTTTAACTCTTAATTGTGGCCCTCTCAACTCTCAAGAAAGACTACAACATGCTGAACTTAAATTATTTTGAAAATTGAAATGTTACATGCCAAAAAACTTGAAAGAAGATCATTAATACATGTTATAATTTATTAATATTATGAGGGGTTCAAAGCTATGATTCTTAATAGTATTTCTGACTTTCTATGGTTAGAGCCTGAAGTTTTGTAGTGTGCCACAATTTACTTGTTTTACCCTTCAAGGTTTGCCCCCTCTATAGAGCATGGAAAATCTCATGATCAAATATAGTAACAAAGAAAAAAAAATGAGAATCTCTGAGACCCAGGCGAAAGGAATTGATAAATGTTCTCCTAGAACCAGATTGTTTTTGGTAGCTACTAATTTTGGCTGACATTGTTGTCTGACTTTTCATATCTTTATAATGAATATTTGTACAATGCCTGAGGACTTTTTGTTATTCAACCCTATATTACCATTAATTTTGTGAGAGCTAATTGAAAAAATGTTGAAAGGAATAGCCAAATGAAGGAAAAATTGTTGGCATAGTTTTTTCCAAATTTAAGAGTTGGAGGAGTGCAGTGCACACAATAAAACTTGTCCAATATATCTATTTTGCATTTTGTTAAAAAATATTATCTTTATTTAAAATATTAATTTCAGATTGAGTAAAAAAATTCCATTCCTAACAAATTTCTCCCACAATTATAGCCCCTTCTTCATCCACTTTATTTTTAAATTAATGAAATGATAATTTTTTGATAGGTATATCCTATTCACACTATTGATAACCTGGATACCTTTAAATAGTTAGTTTACAATATCTTGACTTTGCAATATCTAATTGTTAATTATTTTTTCCATTTTTCAGGTGAAATAGATAGATGCTTGAAAAAAGTTGCAGAAGGTGTCGAGCAATTTGAAGATATCTGGAAAAAGGTACTATACATGAATATTTTTATTTTAAATATTGTGAACTATATTTCTAGATTCTACTATTGATAAATGTTTTTTTTTTTTTCTCAGGTACAAAATGCAAATAATACGAATCAAAAAGAAAAATATGAAGCAGATCTTAAGAAGGAAATCAAGAAGCTGCAGAGATTACGAGACCAAATTAAATCGTGGCTTACATCAGGGGAAATTAAAGACAAAACTGTTTTATTGGCAAATCGAAAAATAATAGAAACTGTAAGTTGATATTTTTTCTTCTATAAAAGTTTTTCCATATTTTCAGCACTTAATTTTTCAAAGCTTTCTGAAACCTTTGTGATATCCATCCTCATGAGAAATGTTAAATAAAATAGTAATATATATTCTACCTACTCATAATCCTGATACCTATATTAACTAGCTAGTACCTACTCTTTTACTTAGAAAATTTTAATTAATCACCAAGTGACTCCTATTTTCTATTGAAAGTGTTATCCAACCCATAATTATCATACAATTTTAATTTTCTCCTATTAATATATGCTGACCTTTCTATAATATCCTAACTTTACCTAATTCAAACATGTCCTGTATTCGATTATGCTAAAATATCTATGCCTATTCTATCCTCTTACGTACATTAGATTTATGTTCATTAATCCTATCCCCAAACGTTCTGCCTGTTCTTACCACAATCCAAACAATTTATCCAATATACATTCATTTGACTCTACTTATATACTCTATCCTTAATTCATATAACCTACTTTACTCTAGTACTATCTGATCTATTGCCTAAAATATTACATTGTTACAAAAGCATTTAAATCTTCACTTGTTTCTTTTATGTAAAGTGCCACTAAATAACTTCTATTGTTGCTCTACTTTCTTCTTTCTAATAGTTAATGAAATTGATATTTTAGAAGGAAGTACTAGGGTTATGCTCTTCAACTATGATGGCTGTTATTTGTAGAAGGTAGATTTCTTTTACTACTATCACCTCTTCATATTCTTCTTACATGCGTGAGTGCAGCCACTGGTGCTTGTTCCTTGGACTCACAGAGTAGCTTTTCTGCATCCATGAGCTTTGCCACAAACGAAAGTATGTGACTTTATTCATGGGGTCATTTTCTTTCAGACTGCTTTCTAATTTAATTTCTTTTTGACATCAGCGACATGGCCCTTGGTTCCGAAGCAGATGTTTAACCACTAATTAATCAATATTTCAATGTTATCATTTATATTAATAGATTCCTTTTTTAATAGCAAATGGAGAGATTCAAGGTGGTGGAGCGGGAGACTAAGACAAAAGCCTACAGTAAAGAAGGTTTGGGAGCTTCACAGAACAGAGATCCTGCCATGAAAGAGCGTGATGAGCAGTCAAGATGGATAAGTGACCGGATAGAGAACCTAACTATTCAGGCATGTCCTCAGTCTTTCTCCCTTTTATAAATGCTTTTTCTATGTGTAGATGGTGAATTGTTGATAGGGTAAGTTTTAAATTAGTAGTCAGTTCCACATCTCGGTCATATAAGAAAATATGATATAATAATAATGATGATTATTTAGGTAATTTTTATTTGTATCCATGAATAGCCATCAGTTTTTAGAAAACTAGTGCCACTTATGACACAACTCTTCCACTGTACTCAATTCCTTTATGCTCATATTTTCTTTGAAAAGTGGATGCTAATGATTGTGTTTTGCTTTTTTCAGGGGGAGACTATCGAATGCGAGATTGAAACTCTGCACGTTGTTGGCAAGAAGAAAAAGGTTGATAAGGAGAAAATGGAGCGAATAGATGAGAAAAAGGATTGGTTGGAAAAAACATAGATTTCATATAAAGAAATTAGAAATCCTATTGCGGATGCTCAACAATGAAAGTATAGAGGTTAATCAGGTTCGTAAAGTTGATGGTTTAAACTATAGTAGTCGTTCTTTAAGGTTAGGCGTAAATACCTCTTAATACGAGGTAGTTTTAAGTTCTCAATTCATGTTAATCTTAATCAAAACTTACCTTCTACTTTCCACTAAAAAGAGGAAATTTTGTATAGGAATAAAATGTTCAGTTATAATTCAATATACCAATCACAAGGTAATTTATACAATAAATTTACAAGGTTTTTCCATTTCAATAGGTGTATTTTGTGTGTAAAACTTAAAATTTCAGATGGAACCAATAGATTTTTATTTGAAGATAGTGTTGATTTTTTTATAAACATCAAACTTTTATTGAAATGGAAAAAAAATAAACTTAAGTGGTTCTATTTTGAACATCACTCATTTTTATTCACTGATAAGTTGTGCAGCAACAGATTTAATTAGCAGCTACTTAGGTTTTTCTAACCACTCCTGAATACTCTTTCAAAATATATTTATTTTGATTTTATTTCTGTGTCGATAGAAACTTTGACAAGACTAGCTTCTACATGATGAAGTTAAACCATCATTGTTATTCTCATAGGGAAGAAGATCCATTAACAGTTTAATAGCTTGATTAGTTATATTTCAAAATCTGATTAAAACATGAGCATTAAAATATATTGATTGTGGAGAGAACACCAAGAAAAAATACAATTTGATATTCACAACTATCATGTATTGTATACCAATCACAGTAACTAGTTTTTTCTCCTCCAATTAATATTATCTAGCTGATGCTCCTATTTTGATAATAACCAATTGCATTTTTAATCTAATAGCTAAGTGATACGTCACCCTTTTATACAAATAATGTTCTTTTAAATGACCTTAGCAATCGCTTATTACTAAATATATTAACCACTGGGATCATTTCATAAAACTGACTGTGTTTTCTTTCAGGTTAAAAGAATAAAAGATGATATAGACTACTATGTTGAATGCAATCAATTTCCTGATTTCATTGAGAATGAATGTATCTATGATGATATCAATATGGATGAGTTGGACATGGCAACGGTTGGAAAGGTATTATTAACTGAAATGTATATGTGCTACGTATTTTATAGCCACCAGTCACTCTTTATTGAACAGTTTCTTCTAATATATTTGCATATCTTGTATCGAAGCTTAGTTTAAAATAGAAACACATTGAAGGCTGTTCCCTTCTCATTTAATTCATAAAATTACCTACAAAGATGAAAATTACACTATAATCACACTAAAAAATTAACGTTGTGTTTTAATTTCTTCTATTGTTTATTTCTAGCCTGCAGTAGATGGTACTGAAGGTTCCACACCGACTCCATCCATTGGTTCTTCCCCTTCCCCTGCCTCATCTTCAGTCTCTGCATTACCTGTCTCAAACAATTCCACTCCAGCTGCCGAGAGTAGCAAGGCCTCCACCGTAAACCATTCCAGCAGCAACGTTGAGAGCCTCAGCCTCAGTGGCATTGTCAGCGACCTGTCAACGACTGCAGTATCGAGCGTAACGTCCAACCACACCGCCATCATCGCACCGCTACCGGCAACAACCACCCCCGTAACTAGCACCAGCACCACCAACTCAACAAGCAATAGCACTGTACAGAACAACCACCACAACATGGAGAGACAGAGCAAGAGAAGCAACAAGGAGGACAGCAGAACACCAGTCAAACCCACTGCCGTGAGAGCAAACGTCAACGCCACCAACAACAAGGGTACTACTCCTAACAAAGCAACCACGAACAACACTAGTGCTATGTCATACTTAGCTGCCTCTCAACACAACACTAAGAACTCGGCAAAAAAAGATGGTAAGATGTGAAGAAAAGAGTTTTTAGCAAGTTCTAAGTGACGTGTTTTAGCAAATTCTAACGTGTTCTAGCAAGTACAAACATGTTCTAGCAAGTACAAACATGTTCTAGCAAGTACAAACATGTTCTAGCAAGTACGAACATGTTCTAGCAAGTACGAACATGTTCTAGCAAGTACGAACATGTTCTATCAAGTACAAACATGTTCTATCAAGTACAAACATGTTCTATCAAGTACAAACATGTTCTATCAAGTACAAACATGTTCTATCAAGTACAAACATGTTCTAGCAAGTACAAACATGTTCTAGCAAGTACAAACATGTTCTAGCAAGTACAAACATGTTCTAGCAAGTACAAACATGTTCTAGCAAGTACAAACATGTTCTAGCAAGTACAAACATGTTCTAGCAAGTACGAAACATGTTCTAGCAAGTACAAACATGTTCTAGCAAGTACAAACATGTTCTAGCAAGTACAAACGTGTTCTAGCAAGTACAAACGTGTTCTAGCAAGTACAAACGTGTTCTAGCAAGTACAAACGTGTTCTAGCAAGTACAAACGTGTTCTAGCAAGTACAAACGTGTTCTAGCAAGTACAAACGTGTTCTAGCAAGTACAAACGTGTTCTAGCAAGTACAAACGTGTTCTAGCAAGTACAAACGTGTTCTAGCAAGTACAAACGTGTTCTAGCAAGTACAAACGTGTTCTAGCAAGTACAAACGTGTTCTAGCAAGTACAAACGTGTTCTAGCAAGTACAAACGTGTTCTAGCAAGTACAAACGTGTTCTAGCAAGTACAAACGTGTTCTAGCAAGTACAAACGTGTTCTAGCAAGTACAAACGTGTTCTAGCAAGTACAAAACGTGTTCTAGCAAGTACAAACGTGTTCTAGCAAGTACAAACGTGTTCTAGCAAGTACAAACGTGTTCTAGCAAGTACAAACGTGTTCTAGCAAGTACAAACGTGTTCTAGCAAGTACAAACGTGTTCTAGCAAGTACAAACGTGTTCTAGCAAGTACAAACGTGTTCTAGCAAGTACAAACGTGTTCTAGCAAGTACAAACGTGTTCTAGCAAGTACAAACGTGTTCTAGCAAGTACAAACGTGTTCTAGCAAGTACAAACGTGTTCTAGCAAGTACAAACGTGTTCTAGCAAGTACAAACGTGTTCTAGCAAGTACAAACGTGTTCTAGCAAGTACAAACGTGTTCTAAGTACAAACGTGTTCTAGCAAGTACAAACGTGTTCTAGCAAGTACAAACGTGTTCTAGCAAGTACAACGTGTTCTAGCAAGTACAAACGTGTTCTAGCAAGTACAAACGTGTTCTAGCAAGT